>CAXKVI010000002.1:59764402-59818269 GCA_964058755.1 Campiglossa producta
TAAAGGAGTGGAAAAGAGAAGCAAATAGAGAAAGACAAAGAAAGGAAAGCAGAGAAAAAGAAAGGATAGGAAGGTATGGAATATAAATGAAAATAAAAAGAAAGAAAAATAAAGGAAAGAAAGGTAATGAAAAGCTGAAAAAATAAGTAAAGGAAATGAATTTAAAAGAAAAAAACTAAAGGAAAGGAAAAAAAGAAAATAAGGCAACGGTAGGAAAGCAAGGGTAACGAAACGAAATGACAGGAAAAGAAATCTAAGGAAAAAAAGTGAAAGAAAATAAAGGTAAGAAAAAAATAAAAGAAAAAAAAAATTAATAAAATGAAACGAAACTAAGGGAAACCAAACGAAACTAAAAGCAAAGGAAACGAAAGGAAAGGAAAGAAAAAGAAAATAAAAGGAAAAAGGAATGTAATGGAAATAGAAAGAAAGGTCAGGTAAGAAAATAAAAGAAAGGAAAATAAAAGAAAATAACAGAAAAGAAAGAAAGAAAGAAAGAAGGTTAATAAAATGAAATGGAAGAAGAGAAAAGGAAAGAAAAGGAAAAGAACGGAGAGGGAAGAATAGAAAAGGAAAGAAAAGCAAAAGATGTAAATTGAGATGAAAGGAGAGGAAAGGAATGGAAATAAAAGCAAATGATAGAAAAGGAAAGGAAAGGATAGAAATACGTATGAAGACGAACTAAGAAGAATAAATAATTATCAACATTGAAACTATATTATTGAATGGTGTAAAGAGTGAGGGAAAGGCAAAATGAATAGGAATGTATAGAAACCAAAAATATAAAAATATGGAAAGGAAAGGAAAATTTAAGAAATATCAAAAAGGTAGGTAAATAAAATAAGGTTTTGTGGTTGAATTTCAACCACTGGGCGAACTCTAGTACAAATAAATTCCCATGCATGAACACACACAAGCACATTGATAAAATGCTAAAGTTTTGAACGTCGTCTGCTCCCCTTTTAATAAGTTTTGAGTCTGCCGATGCGGGATTGTTTGCTCATAGTAAAATGAATATCCAGTGCATTACATGTCAGTATTGCGGATATGAACACCATGTGGCGTATTGATTTCTAATATTCATGTGATTCCATTTGCGAATTTCCATACCAAAAATCGTTGTAATAGTCTGATTGCTTTGTTCGTTTGGGATTTGCTGTAGTACAGCAGCGGGGATATACAACCTGTATTAGATTGAGGACATTGAATATGAATAAAGATTTAGACAAAGATATAACGGTCACACAGACGTACAGACATATGCCAAGTACGCATTAGGGTGGTATGAATATTAAGCTGTTCCTTATATCAACTTTTTATGCAAATGTAGGTTCGCCGCGCGAGAAGTAAAGTCCTCTCTCGAAGAACAAAGATCACGCTACATAAGTCTCTCATCATACCTGTCCTGATGTATGGCTCAGATTCATGGACAATGTCAAGAGAAGATGAGATGGCCCTTGGAGTATTTGAGAGAAAAGTTCTCCGGAAGATTTGTGGTCCTTCCCGTGATGCCGACGGCGAGTATCGAAGGAGATTTAACGATGAGCTGTACGAGCTTTACGCAGATCTGACCATAGTCCAGCGAATTAAAGCCCAAAGGCTCCGCTGGCTGGGTCACGTCATGCGAATGGACAAAGAAGCTCCAGCCCAGAAGGTTTTCCAATCGTCACCCGAATTCGGCAGCAGAGGAAGGGGGAGGCCTCGACTGAGATGGAAACAACAGGTGGAGGATGACTTGAACTCCCTTGGGGTTTCCAATTGGCGTCAGTTATCGCTAAAAAGGAATGACTGGCGTGCTTTGATAGGCGACGGCCAAAATCGCTTAGGCGGTTAAGCGCCAATAAATGATGATGATGAGGTTCGCCGCGCGGAATATGATAGATTTTGCTCTAAAAATAAGATGTGCAAAATTTCACTCGAACTTGCACGTTGCATTTGAAAATTTTTAAACTATATGCATTCAAGGTGCAGCAGATTATGTAAAAACATTGATAGCCTTAAACTTGATACACATTTATTACGTGAAAAAACGTGCAGATTCCGACTCTGAAGAGAAATTTCAAAATCTCGCTATAGGTTTTGAGATTTCGAAAAGTTATCATTTTTAAAAAAGTGAGAAAACACCATTTTTGTATTTTACGAAAAATCTCCAGCTTTGCTTATCCGATCGAATCCCACTATTCACCGCATAAAAGGTCTTCGATAACTCTAAAAATCCACCATATAATGGGTTTCAATCAGATGCCCAGTTTAAGAGCTAATTGCAGATTAATGAGAGAAATAGAGCACAATTTGAAGCCACGCCGTAGTATGTATTGATATACAGCGAAAACTAATATTTTTTTAATTTTATTTCGATACGATGTCAAAGCTCAATCAATGCCAAATCATATTGGTCAAAGCTGTTTGCAAATCAGAGCAGAAATACCAAAGTTATAAGCATTTTAGTATGACTACCTATATAGCTACATTTGGTATATCGATATCCATAATCGAGAAAACTATTTCATAATCAACAACTGTTTTTGATGTCAAATTCATAAGAATATTGCTGTGGGTTTTATGTATCAAGTTTTCGACTGCTTTGCTGTACACAATCGATATGATAAATCTAGCTTTTAAATTGGATATAGCTTTGCTGCTATTGAGCCGATAAGTAAACGGTTAAGATAAATTTTGTATTCAATTGATTAAGCTTTAAAACGACTTAAAACTCAAGGCAAAATATTTATCCTTTTTCGATATATTGAACAATAAATGACGCTGTGACTTGGAATGTGTAAAATTTCTCGAGCCTGCTAATAGCTCTTAAACTGGGCATCTGATTGAGACCCATTGTATGGCGGATTTTTAGAGCTATCGAAGATCTTTGATGGGGTGAATATATGGGTTCGATCGAATAAGCAAAGCTGGAGATTTTTCGTAAAATACAAAAATGGCGTTTTCTCACTGTTTTAAAAACGATAACTTTGCGAAATCTCAAAACCTATAGCGAATTTTTCTTTTTCAGAATCGGAATCTGCACGAATTTTCACGTAATAAACGTGTACCAAGTTTACGGCTATCAATGTTTTTATATAATCTGCTGCACCTTGAATGCATATAGTTTTTAAAATTTTCCAATTCGAGTTTGCACAGCTTATTTTTAGAGCAAAATCTATTACCCTGCGGGTTAGGGGTTTAGAATATGCCCGAGGTAGGCATACCGGTCGTAAGAGGCGACTAATATGCACATAGGTAATGATGTGCTACTCGATGCTTGATCTACGGATATGATTCCTCTCACCTCTCATTACCCATCTTCTTCTTCCTCACGGATGGAGGGATTACATGACCTAGAAGGTTCCACTGGTCATACCAAATCGCTACCACGACAGTCGGGCAGTACCGCAAGGGAGTACCGCAGCGTACCGGGGTCATATCCGGCCAAGGACTGTCAACTTCGGCATCACTCCCCAAAACCTTCGGGGAGTGTTTTGCTGTTAACAACAACAACAACAACAACAACAACAACAACAACAGAGCAATATCTATCATATTCCGCACGGCGAAAAATTTTTTTTTCTTAAGGAACAGCTTAATGAATATATGTTTTACACACCCATCATCTGGAATTAAAGAAATTGTTTTCGAACCGTTTGACATTAAACTATTGTTTCGAGTGAGAGAATTTTCTAATTCAATCACACTATCTGGTGCACTATTACTCCAGTAGCCCTATCAGGGTGTCGATATAAAAAAGAACACACTGAAAATCACAGTGGTCGATATAAAAAAGAACACACATATCGTGGCAGAGAGGCAATTTCGAAAAAATGAAAATATACACGAAGGGGAATCTATGGATGGAAGATCCGTAATTATTGATATCACATTAAATAAAAATTGATAATCCTGTCCCATCAATGAAAATGAGTGTTTCACCAATGCTTTTTTGATAAATCACTATTGAAATGCTATCTATATAAACTATTGATAAATTCTAAATAGTTTAAAAAAAAAAAAATGTTATAATTTGACATCTGGTTTCAGTAAGATTCGAACGCTACTCCTCTGGCACGTTAGCCCAGTATTCTACCATTCGGCTACGGCATATTATAAGATAGGTTCAAGTGGCTGCCGCAGAGGCACACTTAGGCCAGTTTTGAAAGGCCCGTTGTGATACCACCAACCCAAGGAAAGTCAGTCCCGGGACCTAGCCATATGGAAAATCCCTGAGTTGTTGGGATTTTCCACATAGCAGAAACCCGGGACTGACTTAAGAAAAAGATATTTTCAATTGACAAAAAAATTAGCGCACATACTTATTTACATACATGTGTGATTTTGCGAGTACTCCCAAACAGGTTCGGTGGGAGCGACATATAGTCCAACTAACTAATGCTCACATATGTATGTACACACGTATATTAAACAAAATAGAGCATGGATACAGTGGCGTATGACAAATTTATTAACATGGTATTAGCACTCACCCACAATGTCGATAATGCAGTCCCACGTCGCGTCGAAGGCCTTCTCGCTAGTGTTCAGCAGCATGATAATGATTGTTGTTGTTTAGCATTTTATCTGTGTTAGCATAATTTGTCTACGCATCCATATCCAGATTTTTATAAGTTTAAAAGGAAATATTTTTGTTTTGTCGAAAACAATATTGAGTCGCAAAAAAAATGTATGGATCCTAATACTTTTGCATCGCACTGTACTAGTGATTTTAAAGAGCCAGAGAGATCAAGGGAGAAAACAAAGAAATCCAAATTGCAACACATATGCAATTTAAGAAGATAAATGAAACAATGAATGAAACTAAAATACTATCAAATCTCTGAGGCAAATCTACAGTGGTATTGAATGCAAATTAGTTGGCAACATGTTGAGTTAAGTTAGGATTGATAACAGGTGGTTAGAAACCACCTGATAATTTATGAAATATGTATGTATAACTTAAATTTTTTTTCTCTATGCAAATACTAATCTCTTTTACGATATTTTCTTAGAATTCATTTTATGTATCAACATAAATATGTATGAGAATATGATTTATTTGTATGAAATGTTAATAATATTTCGTTTATGAAATCTAACAAAAAAACCCCTAACTCTGATTGCTTAACTTCTTAATTTAATTGACATCAAGAACTTTTGATTAAGAAATTCTTATAAATGTAATTTTATGCTTCATGCAAAAACGTCCAAATCAACTTTTGGGAATTTTGGTAGGAAGAGAAATGTATGTCTGAAAATTCTTCTTAGAGATTATTTAGGAAAAATTACATAATTTGCAAATCAAAAAAAAATGTTTTAAGGGATGTTAATATGGCAACTTGTTCGACCTTTAAGGCACGTTTCCAGATATACCCAAATGGTATATTTTACACTTTTCCCCGTCGGAAAAGTTGTTTTACTTACTTTTGACAAAATAACTTTACAAGTAAATTTTAATTGAATGAGTCATAGATGAATTTACAGCTTTTGGACATCGAAAGTGCACAGTGTACCGCCCTTTGACGAATCGGCGATTGACATAACCCTAAACCCAAGTCCTCCAATCACAGCGATAGAAATCCACTTAGTTTGGGGCACGAAGAATCACTTGGTTGGATGGATGGAATTTTAACCAGGATACCGATTTTCTTGAAGAACTGTAGGCGGCGGCCAATAATTGGTCAAATTAAGGTTGGATCGTTAGCGATCAATCGAAAAAACGAAGGAAAATTTGATGTTGTCTGCTTGCTGGTTCCGAAGGAAAAGAAAGATATTTTTCTTTTTTCTGCGGAAATAGGCGGAAGCTCAGCATGCAACTGAGGGTTGCAGGGAGATTTAAGACCGTAAATAATGTGTTCGAAGAAATGAACTTTACGATATTTGAATCTTTGTTTAATAAGCACCAAGTCAACTTGATACATGGTATTCACTGTATCGGGTAAAAGCAATAAATAGCCAGGCAATAAATGGCTAGCCATTTGTAATTTAAAGTAAAAAAATATGCTTCAGGTAAAGTATCTGGACTAGTAACCATGGTCATGGGTAATTTTTTTGTCTGTACTTGCGTACATAGTAAAACAATCTAATTATTAATTGGAAGTAAAATTTTAAAAGAATCATGGGCAGACCGAAACTAAATTTATGTCGACCCTGTACCCCTGGAACACACCCCCCCACCTAGAGTGTTGGTGCGGTTGGCTTGAATGTCCTTCCTATGCTAAACTGCTCGTTTACCCTTAATTCCCACGACTTTTGCCTTAACAAATTTTTGGGCAAACTTCGCACAAAACTTTTTTGACGCTACACTTTGCACAAAGTTTCTCCTGTACACAAGATCGCCAATTTTGAAGCTAGTTGTTGAGCTGCGTAGATTATAGCGCTTCGCCGAAGCCTCGAACGCTTGTGTAATGTTGTCCATGATGTTCCTTCGTACCAGCTTAAGTTTGTCGTTTCTTGTTAGTGGAGATTCATCCAAGCTATCCAGCTGTCTTAGTAATGGGTACTCTGCAGCATGTGATAGCATTTGTTGACCGAATAACGCGAAATAAGGTGTGCAGCCTATAGATTGGTGATACGAACTCCTAAGTGCATCTGCGAAATCTGGTAAGTGTTGGTCCCAGTGAGTTTGGTCGCCCTTAAGATATGCTCGTATACCCGCAATTGTAGAGCGATTAACGCGCTCGCTCCCTCGTGAAGGGTTGACACCTTGCCGCGGTACGAGGGCTTAAGTCGATAGCCACAGGGCTGCGCTCCCCTTGTGATCATAGTGCCGCCGGTACTACATCACGAGAGAAGCCAAGCCTCTCTGGCGCGACGACTAAGATCTTCCCCCTCCCAATCCAGGGTGTTATGCGACCACGTGCCCATTGGACGTTTGCAGCCGGGAGGCAAATCGTGGCTGTAATCGAACGGAGCCTCTCTGATACCGGGCCGCCTCGGAGAGTAACTATGGCCTTACCGCGGCATGGGGCTCTGCCGCGGCGGACGACACATTCCCCATACTCTTCCTTTGACCCTAAACTGGCCTTGCCCGGCAAGGGGTCGTACGAACAAGATGAAAAAAAGTAATAAAAACCTTAAAAATAATGATACAACCATGTATACTGCCCAGCAGAGGAGGAAAATGCTGGAGCAAGCGAGAACGCAACGTCGGAGGACAAACTCCATTTCTTCACCAGCCGAGAGATCGACAGCGATGGCAACTACGAGTCGATCAGCTCTGGATAATAAGGGGGCAATCCCCAAAGTAAGTACCGGTACAAACACGGTGAAGCCAACAACGGCTGATGCTAGAGCCCTAGTAAATGCCGGTACCGAAACCAAGTCTTTAACGTCTGTGGCAGTGGTCTCACGACCTGGCCCCAGAGATCCAAATAAGGGAACGACCGCGATGGCAACTACGGGTCGAAATTTACCCCAAAAGACATCTCCCAGTCGCTCTGAGTACTTGGACAAAAGAGCGGCCGCGAGGATACTGAAGAAATACGAGGGTATTTCACAAGAGACGCTATCGCCGAATGCTAGGAAGACGGTGGAGATGGCTGAAGCTATCTTACCGAACTTCCAAAGCGATTACGCGCCAAAGAAGGTTAATATAAATCCCTTCAAACGCCAGAGATCGGACGTGGATTTAAAACCTCACCCGAAGCGGCAGCAACACGCCCCCGTAATGGGTAAACTCAGCTTTGCTGAAGTGACTAAGGATAGGATCCTCATAGGCGTCATTGACCGAGGTAATGAAAACTGGGCCATCCCTAGGGACCAGTGGCGGTTCGTCCGGAACGCTATCGGTAATGCCCTTCTCGACATTATGGATGAGTCTCCGGGTGCCACTCCGATGGGTTCTGATGCGGGATGGCACCAGGGCCGAATCAAGGTATTCGCTTGCGAGGATGCAAAAACTGTTGCACTGTACAAGGCAGCAGCTGCAAGACTAGGTGAGATCTACCAAGGGGCAAGAATCGAGGTTGTCGACTGGAAGGACATCCCGGCTCGCGTGGATTCCTGCTATCCCTGCTGAACCTGAGAGAATTCTCAGGATGCTGAGGATCATGAACCCGTCTCTCCCGACGCAGGACTGGGGTGTAAATCTGGTCGAGGACGCGGTAGGGCCTGATAGGCAAGTGGTCTTCACCTTGAATAAGGAGGCACTCGAGCCCCTTAAACGGTGCAATGGACGAGTGCACTACGGCATGGGTCAGATCGTGATCCACGTTTACCGCGGCGATGCACAGCGCGCTGCTATTTCGGCTGCACCGGAGGACTCGGACATCGCAGTGCCGGAAGGGGAGTCGGAGATGTCCGACTCGGAAAGTATGGTATCTGCCACGTCAAATGGCGAAGGAGCAGTGAACAGCTCGGAGATGGGAGACAGCCTGCTGGACGGGGAGGACCTCAACGTCACAGTGATAGCAGCTAGTCCTGAGCGCACCACAGTTGACACTGCCACAGGTAGTAGGATCTCTGCCACGCTAAACCGTGGTCTGAAGAAATCGTCGCTGAAAGATAAGCCTCCAGACGAGGTGGAACTCGACGATACGGCGGTGGCAGGGAAGTCTGAGCACTCTCATGTTGGTGGTGATTCAGATAAACCTGCACAAATCTAAAGCAGCCTCGGCTGCTTTAATCAGTCGTCTCTCTAAAGGCGACGTAGATGTGGTCCTCATCCAAGAACCCTGGGTCAACAGCTCAAGGATTTGCGGTTTGGGGACTAAGGGTTATAAGCTTATTCGAGCCAGCGAGGGGGGCAGGGTTAGAGCCTGTATTTTAGTTAAGTCTGAGCTGAATGCATTTCTCTTGCCCAACTATACCAATGGTGACGTTACAGCTGCCAGTTTAACAGTCGACAGTACCAGTCTGACGATGGCGTCGGTATATATGCCCTACGACGCCGAAGAACCTCCGCCACAGAGGGAGGTAAAAGACCTGGTGGCAAATTTTTCCATGGGTCATCTTATTATCGGAACTGACGCCAATGCTCATCACGTCCAGTGGGGAAGCTCCGATATCAATGCTAGAGGAGAGTCGTTGTTTGACTATTTGTTAACAACTAACCTGGTAGTTTGCAACGTGGGTAACGAACCTACGTTTATTACTAAAACCCGTAGGGAGGTAATAGATCTCACTATTTGCAGCGAAGGCGCTTATGAGTGGGTCAGAAAATGGCGCGTTCTCGATGAGCACTCATTCTCCGACCACCGGTACGTAGAAATAGTTCTAGACTTTTCTGTTGAGCAGCCGGTTATGAAACGCAACCCACGTAACACTAACTGGCAGCTACACAATGAAATACTATCTAGGGACTTACCGGCACTGCCCCCACAAGTCCCCTCATCAGTAGGGGAGTTGGAGGATCTGGTAAAGACCTTTACAACGGCGCTCTCGAATGCCTTAGAGCAGGCTTGCCCAGTGCCAAAACCACGCGGTAAACATAGGCCGCATTGGTGGTCCTACGACCTGGACTCGCTCCGAAAATCATGTAGGACACAATTTAATAAGGCCAAGAGCCTTGGCACGGAGACTCAATGGCTCGAATATAAAGTTAAACTCAGGGCCTACAAAAAAGCTCTGAGGCAGGCGAAGAGAGTATCGTGGAGAAATTTCTGCTCTCAAAAACTCAAACAGCCACAAGCTATTTGCGCAAACCTGACGGATCCTGGACCAGCACGGAGAGGGAAACCCTAGAGCTGCTCTTGAATACGCACTTCCCAGGGAACTTGCATGAGGAACCCGTAGCACCTACAACAAACCTGGCTGTATACATACCCATCACGGAGGAAAAGGTTAGGTGGGCGGTTAAAAGCTTCGAACCGTTCAAGGCTGCCGGGCCAGACGGGATTATTCCCGCACAACTCATAAACACGCTGGAGACATCAGCCAAATGGCTGGTATTTCTCTATACAGCCTGCCTGGCTCTTAGCTACATTCCGTGCTCCTGGAGAAGTGCCACGGTAGTGTTTATTCCTAAGGCGGGGAAGGCGTCTCATTACGAGCCGAAGGACTACAGGCCGATCAGTCTCTCATCCTTTGTGCTCAAAACCTTCGAGAGGATAATAAATGACTACCTCTCCTCTACTATTGATAGCAACCTGATCTGTAGCTATCAGCATGCATACACCAAAGGGAAATCTACAGAAACTGCCCTTCACAGCCTAGTTTCTGTTATTGAAAAATCGCTGTATGAGAAGGAGTACTGTCTTGCGGCCTTTTTAGATATTGAAGGAGCCTTCAACAACATAAGCCCTGATGCTATAAACACCGCTTTAACAAGTCTGGGCATAAGCAGGTCTCTTATTGGACTTATTGATCAACTGCTAAGGGGTAGACGAATAGTTTCATCACTGGGCTCGGTTGACTTATCACGCTATGTCACAAGGGGAACGCCTCAGGGTGGTGTTCTCTCCCCGCTTCTATGGAACCTCACTGTCAACTCGATGCTGCGAGACACAAGCTGGGGGGGCGGGAAGGTAGTGGCATATGCAGACGACTTAGCTATAGTATATAGGGGCAAATTCCCACAAACCCTGTGCGACTTGATGCAAGTAGCACTGCGAGAGGTTTCCTCATGGTGCTCGCGCTGCGGACTGAGCATCAACCCGGGAAAAGTAGAACTGTTTCTTTTCACCAACCGCTATAAGATACCACCGCTAACACTACCAAAACTGAATGACGTGCACCTGAACCTGGCTGACAAAGCCAAGTTCTTAGGCACAGTTCTGGATAGGAAACTAACCTGGAAGGAGAATGTTCTTCAGCGCCAGAAGAAAGCGTGTATTGCACTCTACACATGCAAAAGAGCCATTGGAAAGAAGTGGGGGCTCAGCCCCAAAATATGCAAATGGATCTACACCGCAATCATTCGACCAATCATGCTCTATGGAGTTGTGGTATGGTGGCCTGCGCTGAGCAAGCCAACAAACCTTAATCTGCTAGGTAATGTACACAGATCTTGCATGATCTGTATAAGCGGTGCGTTAAGAACAACGCCCAATGAAGCACTCCAGGCCATTCTTGGCATTTTGCCACTCGATCTGGAAGGGCACCGGGTAGCAGCAGCATCGGCTCTGCGTCTAAGGGAAACGTCCGGCTGGGGCGCAAGCACTACTGGACACGCCTGTATTTTGGGATCCTATAGCTTTCTTCCGCTGAGCACGGATCGTTGTGCGACCACAACAGTCGGAGATAGCTGTTTTAAAATCAACATTCCCAGCAGGGAAGAATGGGAGAGCACGGATCGGAGTCCCGCCCCTGATGGCGGCACTTCCATTTATACTGATGGCTCGAAGTTAGACGGCAGAGTTGGAGGAGGGGTTTATTCAAAGGATCTGAACCTTGAGCTCTCCTTCAGACTACCTGATCACTGCAGTGTCTTCCAGGCTGAAGTTTCAGCAATCATGGACGCCGCGGCTTGGATAGGCCAACACACTATCGGACACGACATTTTTATATTCAGCGACAGCCAGGCGGCCATCAAATCCCTTGGCTCTTATTCGTTCAACTCTGAACTGATGCTCAGCTGTCGTCGATCTCTACAAGAGATGGCCCAACAGAATCGCGTGAACCTCACATGGGTCCCGAGGCATAGGGACATTGAGGGAAATTGTAGGGCAGACGAACTTGCGAGGCAGGGCACGACCAAGCAGGTTCTTCGGGATAAAGAGCGCTTAGGTATGCCGTTTGCCACATGCAAGCTTATGCTGAAGGAGTATACACTCCGCCAAGCCAACGAAAGATGGCTGCAATCTCCAGGATGCCGGATATCCAAAGAAACCTGGCCGAAATGGGATCATAAAAGATCAAGACAAATTTATGCCCTAAGGAGAAGAGAAATCTCCATATTAATAGGCGTATTGACTGGGCACTGCCTCATTGGTAGGCACGCAGAAAGACTTGGTGTGCCCTACCGACGATGCTGTAGGAGTTGTAAGGATGATGAGGAGGAGGAAACGGTGGAGCACCTCATCTGCAACTGCCCGGCTTTAAGTGGCGCGAGAATGCGCTTTTTGGGAGTTCCCTTCCTGGTTAGCCTACGCCAGGTCACGGAGCTGGACATAAAGGACCTGATGGCCTTCATCAAGTCATCTAAATGGTTCGAGGAGGAGTAACGGTGTCGGTATAGGAAAGTCAGTCCCGGGATTCTGCTATGTGGAGAATTCCGTTAATACCGGGATTTTCCATATGGCAGGGTCCCGGAACTGACTTTCCTAGTGTTGGTGGTATCACAACGGGCCTTTTAATACTGGCCTAGGTGTGCCTCTACGGTAGCCACTTGAACCTAACCTAACCTAACGCGCTCGCTAGTATTTGCCTCTGGGCTATATAGGGCAGTGTAAGTATGCTTGATACCTCTTTCATCTAGCAGGTTGTTAAACTGAGCAGACTCAAATTGTTTGCCATTGTCACTCAGAACTATTTCGGGTGTTCCGAAAATACTAATAACTTCTTTCATATAGCGGACGTATTAAAATTTCGAATTTCTTTAATTAGAGGGAATTTGGTAAGATGATCCAATATGATTAGAATGCCAATATTTCCTTGTCTGGATCTTGGGTAAGGACCAAGTAGATCAATATACAACTTCTGGAATGGACGTTGGACTGCAAATTGCGCAGTCATTGGAGGCCGTAGCGTAACATTGGGCGCTTTGCTCTGTCGACAAGTGTCACATCGACCAATGTAGTTTTTGACATCAACAGTCATGTTTGGCCAAAATAAATTTGTACGCAAGCGCTCCAATGTTTTTGCTATGCCTCCATGACATTTATTGGGCGGACAATGGGCATCTTCGATAACCTTGTGGACCAGCGTTTTTGGAATCCATAGCTTCCAATTGTGTGCTTCTCGTGACGGATCTCCATCGGGATGCTCTGTACGCTTATACACAAGGTTATCTACCACCTGCAAATCTGGAAAACGACTTGAATTAATCTGGACATGATATATTAACTTCTTATATTCATCGGACGAAAACTCGGACGATTTTGGATCAACTATCGGACGGACTTCTATTTCAGCTATTTCTTCAAAGTTCTGTCGTGACAGGCTGTCTGGCACAACATTCTGGGAACCTTTCCTGTGCTCTATTGTGAAGCGATACCCTTGCAACTTAAGTGACCATCTGGCTAATCGACTAGCTAGGTCAGTCTGGCGCATGAGCCACTGTAAACTGGCGTGGTCAGTAACAATCGAAAAATCCTGCCCTTCCACATATGCCCTGAATTTCTTTAAACTAAGAACCGCAGCGAGACATTCTAATTCAGTAACGCTATAGTTACTCTGGGCTTTATTTAATTTTTGGGAAAAATAAGCTATCGGCATTTCAATTCCTTCTTCATTCTTTTGAGCTAACACGGCACCAACACCAAGTTTACTAGCATCGCACTGAATAATAAAGGGTTTTTCGTAGTTCGGGCTGGCTAAAATAGGTGCGGAGCATAACTTTTGTTTTAGTACTTCAAATGCCTTCTGAGCCTCGTCGTTCCAAGCAAATTCTTTGCTCTTCTTAAGGAGATTAGTTAGTGGAGTAGTCACGGAAGCAAAATTGTCAACGAAACGGCGGTACCACCCAGCCATTCCCAGAAAACGCCTCAACTGTTTCACATTCGTGGGGACTGGATAGTCTGTGATAGCAGAAACTTTATCGGGGTCTGTTCTGAGGGTACCATTACCTACAATGTAACCGAGATACTTGACTTCTTTGATACAGAACTTACTTTTCCCAACGTTGATAGTTAGGCCTGCTTTCCTTAATTGGAAAGCAACTTCGGCTAATACGGACATATGACTCTTAAAATATAATAATAAGTCGTCTAAATAAACGAAAACTTGATTTTTAAGCTGGGGTGGAATTACGCGATCCATCAAGCGACAAAGAGCTTGTGGGGCGTTGCATAAGCCGAATGGCATAACACAATATCTGTAAAGCGGACGATTCGGGACGGTGAAACATGTGTAATCTCTGGAGCTGTCTGCGAGGGGGATTTGCCAAAAGGCTCGTCGCAGGTAAAGGGAACTTATAAATTGAGCCTTTGGTATTCGACTTAGAATACCATCAATTTGCGGTAGCGGATAAGCATCCTTAATGGTTACGCTATTAACTTTTCTCGAGTCAAGGCACAGACGGACTTTGTTAGGCTTTTTAACTAAAACGACCGGACTGGACCAAGGACTATTCGGGGCCTCTTCGATTACACCAAGCTTTATCATTTCATCTATCTCCGCATGGACAAGCTTTTCTACTGCAGAAGATATGGGGAAGTATCGCTGCTTGATCGGACGGACGTCTGACTGGAGTTCTATCTTGTACTCCATAAGTGAAGTTTTCCCGAGACCTTCTTTTCCAAAGCTCGGAAACCTATTCTTCACTCGTTCTAATTCTTCTTTTTGCTCATTGCTCAAGAAAATACTATTTTCATTCAGTTCTGTATCTAAAGAAATCTCGGATATAACATGAGGTGCTATATTGAATTTTACCCAGAAATCTACTCCAAGAATAATTTCCTGCTTCATGCTTGGGACTACAAGAAACTCGATCGTTTCCTCTTTTCCCTCAAACTTTACTTGTAGATTGATTGTCCCATACACAATTTGCTTGTTTCCGTCAGCAGTACACACACACAGCAAACTTGAGCACCACTATCCAAGAGACCTAAAAAAACTCTATTTAACATTTCAATCTTCGCGTAAGGTCTTAAATCGAAAGGTTTTAGTTCAATGGCACAAACAAGATTACCTACTGACTTACGAGAATTATTCACTTTCTTCCAAAATTCTTTTAACCGGGTTGTCGAACGACTAGGGCTTTTAACATCTGACATAAATATTCTTTCCCTAGCTTTACGGTAATTTTCTAAACGAACTTCATAAGGTATGATGGTATGTGTAAGCGGATTAGACGTAGCAGGACTATCAGCCCGTTTGGCTATTGCGGTTGCAATATCCTGTTGAGTACAGCGTGGAAAGATATGCAGTTTCTTTACATCCTTTTCTGGTCGTTGCGAGGATTCGGTTTGGAAGCCTCGCTCGTCTTCGAGTTTCCCGGCTGGCACACTCTACACTGTGGGCGGTAAGTACCTGGAGCACCACAACCGTAACAAAAAACTGTCCCGTCTTCCAGGCAGTCGAAATAACGGTGGCCTTCACCTTTACAATTCCAACACACTGCGTTGGCTTTCCCTGCGCTCCTTTTGATTTCGTCGACCTCAGTTTCCACTCCGTCAGCTGTTTCGTGATCCTCCTCCAAGCATATTTCGCTAGCAAACCGACGTGCTGGTGGTCGAGCGTTTACGTTCGAAAGAGGATTTGTGGATCGATTTATTTCATTTGTGAGACTTTCACCCTTGAGGCAAAGTCTGCGCAATTCTGCTAAGGACCTAATTTGGACATACAAAAGCTGTTGACGAATGCGGGGTCTAAGGTTATGCTGTAAAATTTCGGTGAGTTCAGCTTCTGGCAGAGGGCTTTGAAGTGTTTCGACTATCTTCAGAACTGCATTTCTGTAGTCATCGAAACTTTCAGTTGGGCCTTGCTTCCGACTGCGGATCATCTCCTTTATTTCGAACTCGCTTGGGTGTTGTTGAAAGTTCGTCTGTAGAGCTTGGCAGAGGGACGGCCAGGTAACGCGATCAACCGAGCGACGGTATCGCCAATACCAGCCTTTAGCCTCATTCAAAAATAGGCTCTGAATGTGCTCACACAATAAATTAAAATTTCCTCCTAAGGTATCTATGCATTGGCATTCGATACGATAGATAAAACTATCGACAGATAACTTGGACGTTCCATCAAATTTAATGTCCCAATTGTTAATTAATTGGGCTATTCTACTAGAGTTGGGTAAACTAGGGACGTCACTAAAACGGATTTGGTCAATTCTATTGTGAAAGTTTCGATCAGAGTTACTAGTATTTCTAGGGGCTTCTCTAGGCCAGAAAGGTGTAGAGTTGTTACGCTGAAAATTTGACTGCTGAACATCAGCTTCTATACTAGCACCACTAGCTATAGGCGGAGGGGGTGGTACATTTATGTGTATGCGTTCCATCAAATTGTTTACTACCCCTTCGAGTCTATCCTCTATCAACTGCGATACCCGGTTCTCTAATCCCTCAAAGATTGTTGCTTTCCTAGCCGATATTACAGCTGAAACAATGCTTTTTATCCTATTATCTTCGACGTTTTGTGGAATAGTATTTTGTGGAATAGTAGCTTCGGCCGCAGATGTAGCTGTAAAACCAGCTGCACCTTCGAGTTGCTGTTTTTCATTTCCTGATAAGACTAAATTTCGATTATCGTTAAAGTGACTTGATTGCAAAAGTGTTTGAGCCCTAGTACGTACGCCTGTTTCATGATAAAAATCACGGCTACTACACCTAGTGCTGCATTGGGGACAGTTTGGGTTCTTCTTTAACCACTTTAAGAGACATTCTCGGTGGAATCTATGTGAGCAAGTAGTCACCAAGACATCATCGTTTTCAACGAATTCATGCCTACAAATAGAACATCCAGTGTTCTGGGGTGGAGAACGTCCGGTACTATTTGTTTGCGGCATTTCAAAAGTTAATATCTGATTTAAAAAGGTGTTAATGAAAAACAAGTAAGGAAGTCTAAGTTCGGGTGAAACCGAACATTACATACCCAGCTGTGCACATAAAGTGGGCGTGATCGTTCACCGATTTTTCTTATTTTCTGTGGTAGTACTCTACATAAACATAACATGCCTGGTACCTAGTTTCGTAAATCTATCTCACACCGTTCTGAAGTTGTTAGCAGTCGAATTTAAAAATTGCTTGACTCATAAGTGGGCGGTGCCACGCCCACTTTCCAAAATTTTGAAAAAATTATGTAAAGAATATGAAAGTTGATGTATGTACCAAATTATATTATTATAGCGAAATCAGTTAATTAGATATGGACTTTTCAATATTTCCACCTCCTTTCAATATAACTTTTATGAAAAAGTAGGCGTGGTCGCGAAGCGATTTCGTTTATTTTCTATAGCTGAATTTACCACAACAATAGTATGTCCTCTACGAAATTTCGTTATACTAGCATAAACTGTTCTGAAGTTATTAAGAGTCAAAATTTTAAAATTTCTTCAAATATACGTGGGCGGTACCACGCCCCCTTTTCAAAAATTTTTATAAAATCGGCCTTAGAACATCTAAATCAATACATATTGCAAATTTTATCATTGTAGCTGCTTCTAATATTGAATTAACCCATTTTATACGTTTTTCGAAATTTTCGATATCGAAAAAGGGGCGTGGTTATGGTCCGATTTTACCCATTTTCAATAGCAATCTATTCTGAACCCAAATAAGTACGCATGCCAAATTTGGTGAAGATATCTCATTATTTGCTCAAGTTATCGTGTTAACGGACAGACGGACGGACGGACGGACGGACAGACGGACGGACATGGCTCAATCAAATTTTTTTTTCGATCCTGATCATATTGATATGTGGAAGTCTATATCTATCTCGATTCCTTTATACCTGTACAACCAACCGTTATCCTAACAAAGTTATAATACCCTGTGTACAAGTACAGCTGGGTATAAAAAAAACAACAATCGCAAATCGATTTGAAGGATATAAAGAAAACGTTGTGCAAATCAACTTCGCGAGAAAAATAGTAAAATTGTATGAATAATAAGTAGATGTTTGTAAATCAACAAGAAGTTTATGCAACCAAAAATAATCTTTAAATTTTATATAAAAAATATCAATCGACGATCTTTGTAAATCCGTACAAAGCAATGGGTATATAAAAATTTCTTCCTTGCAAACAAAAAAATCAGAAAAAGTATCTATTATATTAATAGGCTAACAAATTTTACATATAAATATTTGCCAAGCTTAAACCCATACTAAATATGCATAAATATTTATGAAATGCATATGGATTTGTTGGCATACCTCTAAAGCAGTGCACAATTATCTAATATATAACCAATCCTGCTTCATTTATCTGTAATAAGCGAATGAAAATTTCTCATGCCACTTGAATTGGTTATCTGGCAATCAATTTGTACATAAAGCGATAGCCCAGTGGGAAGCGGCGGGGGTAGTGGTCGAGCGGTTAATGGTTCAAGTAGAGCTATCGGCCCTTTTTTTTATTTTTTGTCATTGAAAATTGTTTTTATTTTTTCAATATATAAAAATTTCTTATCTTGACTTTTTTAAAATTTGTATGTTTGTGATATCTATTTTCGAGAAAAAAATTGCTGAATATTTTTAGTTGACGGAAAGCATATGCATACATACCACCCATTATAGAAATGCGATAACCGCTTATTCAATTTGGGTTTTTTTGTCTAATTTTTGATGATATAAGATCGAAGTTGCGAAATTTTTTCAAACACAGTAGTCTATTTATCGGACTTCGGTAGATAACTTCTATAAATTTTA
The DNA here is from genome assembly GCA_964058755.1 of Campiglossa producta. Taxonomy (NCBI): domain Eukaryota; kingdom Metazoa; phylum Arthropoda; class Insecta; order Diptera; family Tephritidae; genus Campiglossa; species Campiglossa producta. The sequence continues at coordinate 59,782,793 of CAXKVI010000002.1, forward strand.
GTGATTTCTACCGTTTGAGACAAAACGATCGCATAAATTAGTGGCTATTTGTTAAGCACAATCTCATCATCCGATTATTCAAGTGCAACATAAAATCTCGAAAACCGAATATTTGCATGGCATTTACCATAAATAATTTTGGAAAGGGCTGCTGTAATTTAATATTTTTATTATATAATAACAGCCGTTATTTTTTAAATTCTTTGATGGCCTCATTTTGCCTCTAGATGAGTTTTTAATGTATACATTTAAGTTGGTCGAGGTTCGGCCACGGGCCTAAAGGCAGCTATTGACAAAAAGTTGATGAGATGTTTGAATAAGTTCAACTATTTTAAATTGGTCGAATTTCGACCACGGGATATACTAGTTAGTATTCAAGAAAAAAAAATCTCAGTTAGATCAAAAATACAAAAGCAAAAAAAATATTTGATGTGGTCTGGTCTGATTCTTTGTCAATGCGGTGGTTTTACTTTTCCTAAGGTGATATTAGAGAGTTGGTGTTGTGTTCATGGCCTTATAGAAAGTAAATCGGTAATACTCTATTTGGTATCAAAAAAAATAAAAATTGTAATTACGTAAATAGGTAAATTGTATCTCGAATTGAAAATGAGAATAGAAACTGATTAGACAAAGCGCGGTAGGATTTATGGACTCAATGGGTTTCTGTAGTGGAATTCAGTACGCTATTTTAACAAGAGTTGTCATTGTTACGTTGACTTAACAACAATTTTAACGATTTCGCTATTCACTACAAGTTTATTTGACAAGATTTGTTATCGAAATGTCAGCTGTTATTGTTAACGCGAAATAATTGTCGACCTATAATTTGGTGTTGTTTGTTAAAACAACCAATAGGTACTTTTCTTATATATTTTAGCTCAGACACTTCTATGTTTTGCTTTGTGTTATCTGAGACAATCACCTTTTGTTTCTTGTGTTTTGTTTGGTATGTTTACCTGAGACAATCACCTATTGGTAGTTGTTAAGGAATATTGGTTCTATGCTTAGCTAAGAATCAGCTACATTTTGCTATAATTCACCTAAGACAATCACCTATTGTACTATAATTCACCTGAGACAATCGCCTATTGTTAATTGTTAAGGAAGAGCTACTGAATCACCGAATCGATAGTGCAAACAACGAAATTGTTAAGCTAACAACCCGCTTCATAGTATTGTTTAAACTTACTGAATTCCACTACTGGTTAGCTAGCTGGCATGTAGCCAAACTACAACTACTTTTCCAAGAAACTAAAAGTTCACAACCTTCAATGCATTTGAAAAATCGACAAATTAATATGTTAGATACTTGTGAATAGCTGATCCAGCGGTAATTTCTTGAGGCATATAGCCTCTAGGAAATGCAATTCCAGCAGTGGATACAATATACGAAAAGCTACTAACATAAAATATACACATATTTCCGTACATATGGTATAGATGTACATATGGACAGATATGCAATAAGACAAACAGCGAACCTGGTTACAAGAATTGGCATTTAGCTTATTTCTTCTATATTCCGAGAGCTAGCTTTGCGATCCGTATGCATATACATATGTACAAAATTCAAGAAAAAAAGAAAAACCGGATGGACAAAAACTTTATTTCAACGGGAGAAAATTAAGTGGAGACCACTATGGGTTCAGACTACTAAAACTAAAAATTCAGTAGTGCCATACGATTCCCAGGGCCCCACGTTGGGCGCCATTTTTATCTGTTATGGAACCGTCAGGAGGATGATCCTACAGAGGGTTGGTTAGGAGCGCTTGTGTCGTCATCACGCGACTGCGGCGTGTGCACTGGCTCAACCCGGAGCTTCAGTTTCGTGACTTCCTAAACACAGTCACGCGATCAAACTAACTCCTTCCAATCCTAACGTCCTAACACAATAAACTACGATATTTCCACACTGGGAAAACTATACCAACCATACCTCAAAGATACACAACAACCACCTTGTCCAATAAACACTCTGGATGCAGCTCGTTCGTGGGAGTGTTACGGCTGCTCCTATGCCCACCCTACCATGGCATCGTTGATGTTACAGATGCCCCATTAAACCACCTACATCTCCATCAGAATCAGACCAAAAAGATTCAATTTAAAAAATCATAATGACAATTTTATTCAAATATAAAATTATATATTAGGTTCCATGATATGACAAAGGGGATAATGAATATAATCATGGAAAAACGTTAGATCAGTTTAAAAATTAATTAACTTTAAGATTTGTTTATACAATAAGTATTTTACTTCAATTTCAAGAGTTACAAGAACAAATGTAGTCGAAAGTATCTACATTAGGCAAAGTTCATTATTCTTAGATAACTAACAATTTTCTTAATGGGTATTTAATAACTAAATCCCTAACCTACCTCAACATATGATTTTTGTTTTGGCCTTGAACTTGAAATTTTTAAAGACACAATACTACTCACATATATTATTTTATATGTAAAAATGTATGTAACAAAACTCCGAGAGTTTTGCAAAGCAATAAAAAAAGATATTTTCAATTGACAAAAAAATTAGCGCACATACTTATTTACATACATGTGTGATTTTGCGAGTACTCCCAAACAGGTTCGGTGGGAGCGACATATAGTCCAACTAACTAATGCTCACATATGTATGTACACACGTATATTAAACAAAATAGAGCATGGATACAGTGGCGTATGACAAATTTATTAACATGGTATTAGCACTCACCCACAATGTCGATAATGCAGTCCCACGTCGCGTCGAAGGCCTTCTCGCTAATGTTCAGCAGCATGATAATGATTGTTGTTGTTTAGCATTTTATCTGTGTTAGCATAATTTGTCTACGCATCCATATCCAGATTTTTATAAGTTTAAAAGGAAATATTTTTGTTTTGTCGAAAACAATAGTGAGTCGCAAAAAAAATGTATGGATCCTAATACTTTTGCATCGCACTGTACTAGTGATTTTAAAGAGCCAGAGAGTTCAAGGGAGAAAACAAAGAAATCCAAATTGCAACACATATGCAATTTAAGAAGATAAATGAAACAATGAATGAAACTAAAATACTATCAAATCTCTGAGGCAAATCTACAGTGGTATTGAATGCAAATTAGTTGGCAACATGTTGAGTTAAGTTAGGATTGATAACAGGTGGTTAGAAACCACCTGATAATTTATGAAATATGTATGTATAACTTAACTTTTTTTTTCTCTATGCAAATACTAATCTCTTTTACGATATTTTCTTAGAATTCATTTTATGTATCAACATAAATATGTATGAGAATATGATTTCTTTGTATGAAATGTTAATAATATTTCGTTTATGAAATCTAACAAAAAAAAACCCTTAACTCTGATTGCTTAACTTCTTAATTTAATTGACATCAAGAACTTTTGATTAAGAAATTCTTATAAATGTAATTTTATGTTTCATGCAAAAACGTCCAAATCAACTTTGGGGAATTTTGGTAGGAAGAAAAATGTATGTCTGAAAATTCTTCTTAGAGATTATTTAGGAAAAATTACATAATTTGCAAATCAAAAAAAAATGTTTTAAGGGATGTTAATATGGCAACTTGTTCGACCTTTAAGGCACGTTTCCAGATATACCCAAATGGTATATTTTACACTTTTCCCCGTCGGAAAAGTTGTTTTACTTACTTTTGACAAAATAACTTTACAGGTAATTTTAATTGAATGAGTCATAGATGAATTTACAGCTTTTGGACATCGAAAGTGCAGAGTGTACCGCCCTTTGACGAATCGGCGATTGACATACCCCTAAACCCAAGTCCTCCAATCACAGCGAAAAATGCTTTTTGCTCAATTCAAATTATTTTCTGATAGAAATCCACTTAGTTTGGGGCACGAAGAATCACTTGGTTGGATGGATGGAATTTTAACCAGGATACCGATTTTCTTGAAGAACTGTAGGCGGCGGCCAATAATTGGTCAAATTAAGGATGGATCGTTAGCGATCAATCGAAAAAACGAAGGAAAATTTGATGTTGTCTGCTTGCTGGTTCCGAAGGAAAAGAAAGATATTTTTCTTTTTTCTGCGGAAATAGGCGGAAGCTCAGCATGCAACTCAGGGTTGCAGGGAGATTTAAGACCGTAAATAATGTGTTCGAAGAAATGAACTTTACGATATTTGAATCTTTGTTTAATAAGCACCAAGTCAACTTGATACATGGTATTCACTGTATCGGGTAAAAGCAATAAATAGCCAGGCAATAAATGGCTAGCCATTTGTAATTTAAAGTAAAAAAATATGCTTCAGGTAAAGTATCTGGACTAGTAACCATGGTCATGGGTAATTTTTTTGTCTGTACTTGCATACATAGTAAAAAAATCTAATTATTAATTGGAAGTAAAATTTTAAAAGAATCATGGGCAGACCGAAACTAAATTTATGTCGACCCTGTACCCCTGGTACACGTCCCCATATCGTCGAGGTTTGCTCCATCCCGGAGGTTGCCTATCAACGACGAGTTGTTCCGATTAACTGCCCGATATGGCGTTGCAGGAGTCCTGCTGCCTGTAGTGTTAGATGTTAATCGCTCAGCGTTGGCTGCTACCACCGTGACGTCGAGGACTTCCTCGTCCTGTAGGCTGTCCTCCATCTCCGAGTTGTTCATAGCACTATCGCCAAGGGACGTGGCGGAATCCTCCGCTTCCTCTTCTGGTAATTCGTTTTCCGGTTCCCCCGGAGCAGCCGAGAAGGCAGCGCGCTGAGCATCACCACGATATACGTGGATAACGATCTGGCATACGCTGTAGTGTACTAGGCCATTGCACCTTTTGAGGGGCTCGAGTGACACTTTATTCATGGTGAACACAACCTGTCTGTCGGGCCCTACCGCATCCCCGACCAGATTGACACTCCAGTCATGCGTTGGGAGGGACGGATTCATTAGCCGTAGCATCCCGAGAATTCTCTCGGGTTTGTCAGGGATGGCCGGAATGTCCTTCCAGTCGACGACCTCTATCTTTGCGCCCTTGTAGACTTCACCCAGTTTAGCAGCTGCTACTGTTTTCGCATCCACGCATGCGAGTAATTTAATCTGACCCTGGTGCCAACCCGCATCCGTTACTCGCGCCGAACTACCCGGAAACTCCGGAGCAACGTTGAGAAGAATGTTGCCGAGTTCATTTCGCACGTAACGCCACCGGTCCTTGGGGATGGCCAGACGGTCATTGCCTCGGTCAAGGACGCCTATAAGGATCCTGTCCTTGGTTACCTCAGCAAAGCTTAGTTTGTCCACTCCAGGGGTATTCTGATGCCGCTTGGGAGGGGGAATTAACTCCAGGTCCGATCTTTGGCGCTTGAAAGGGTTAACTTTTAACCTCTTTGGCATGTAAGAATTTTGGAAATCCGGTATCACAGCTTTCGCTAGCTCTACCGATTTACTGGAATTCGGCGACAGCGATTCCTGCGGTACCCCTTCATACCTCTTCAGGATCTTTGCAGCCAATCTTTTCTCGTGGTATGTGAAGCGGCGGGGAGATGTCTCCCGGGAGTGCGGACTCGTAGTTGCCATCGCGGTCGCTCTCCTTGCCGACATCTCAGTTGCAGCTTCCTTCTCCTTCGAAACTCCGAGGCCAGGTCGTGAGACCGCTGCCACAGACGTAAAGATACTGGTTTTCATATCAGCGGTTGATGGGAGTTTAGCATCCGCCGTTGTCCGCTTAGCTGCGTTGGCAACCGCACTGGTGCTAGCTCCCATCAAGTCAATCTTATTCGATAGAGGGTTGGTTGACCGACTCGTAGTTGCCATCGCTGTCGATCCCCCCCTTGATTGTGGAACGGAGGTTGTCCTCCGGCGTTGTTGTTGCTTTTTCGCCTGCTCCTCCATAGCTCTCCTTTGTTGAGGAGTGAAATTTGGCGTTTTTTGTTTTTTAGATTTTTCCTTTTTATTTAGGTTATTTGAGTTCATCTTGTTCGTACGACCCATCGCCGGACAAGGCCAGCTTAGGGTCAAGGGAAGAGTAGGGGAAAATGTGTCGTCCGCCGCGGCAGAGCCCCGTACCGCGGTAAGGCCATGCTTACTCTCTGAGGCGACCCGGTGTCAGAGAGGCTCCGTTCAAATACAGCGACGATTTGCCTCCCGGCTGCAGACGTCCAATGGGCACGGTTTCGCATAACACCCTGGATTGGGAGGGGGGAGATCTTTGTCATATTATAAACTTTTTAGAAAAATGTTCAATCATAAGAAATTCCAAAAATTTTGAATTTAAAAAAATGCTCCAACAAGTTGTAAAATTGTTAGAAAATCTATAGTAGAAATTGTTGAGCTATTATGATTATGCGTCCCAGAAAAATTTACATTTCGCCCATATAAATAAATACGCTGTTTATACAATTATTACCATACAGTAAATATGGATATGAAAAAAGGAATTCATATCACGACCATAGATATTGACATGCCGATAGATTATATTAGTATTCTATCCATAAATATAAAAAATAGTACATCATATCGAAATGGTTGACATGTCATTTTACTTTTTATTGGGAGCAACTAATATTTGTTTGATGACTCGCTCATTCTGAATGAATCAGGCATCAAACTCGTCGCTATCAATAGTGATATTGTCACAACATTCAATGCATTTCTCTCAGTGTACAATAATAAATATGATTTGACATGTAACATGGACACTGATGTTGCCACGAGCAATCGTATTTATACTGACGTTGTTGTTGCTCGTTCTCCAACTACGGATGCACGTGCATAATGCGCACTACACCGAGTTTTCATGTATGTCAATTTAGCACCATTGAACCATGGCACCCAGTGCAAGAACAATGCTTGAACATGCGCTTACTGGCGTTGACTGCGCCTTCCCACAATTGCTGGCCATTAGTACAAAACCTGCGGTAAAAACCTCTTGTTCTGAAATAATGCGGTTCTAGTGCATTCGGATTCACAATTAGTTCATCCTCAAACTCTCTATCATGAAATGAAATAGCGAATTTAACTTGTCATCGCTGCATGACCTTTTCTGTATTCCTACTGTTTAGAACTAGTTCGTTGGATCCGAGCCAGACTAAATGCAGGGAATTTAGTCACTAGTGAGACCAATTTCAAGTTCAGAACTAGATATAAAGTGGCAAATAAGAGCTAGTGCGATAGTGACCAGATTTTCCATAGCTTGAAACCAGCGGTTGATGTTGTGTTAAATGTGCAGACCTTTCTTCTGGTTTGGAACCAAAAAGAATTATTTAACTATAGGAATAATCGAACTAGATCTAAACAGTTGAATATTCCAGCAGTTCAGAACTGTCGAAAAGGAAATGCAGCGGGGAACAATTTCCACCGCCCACATGTAAAATAAATAGAAGGCGAACTAGTAGGGGTTCCGAGCGCACTAGAAGCGAACAAGCACTGAACCCTAGATTTTCCCTTCAGGGATGTAAGAATAATAATTTTATTGAAATGTAGTTCACAATGCCTTATAATGCTTATTAAACTGCCAACTTTAAACTAGTAAAATTCTAATAACTATCGAACTAGTTCTCATTTTTAATTTTTTATTGTGGTTCTGACCAAGAAATTTGTCTGACTAGTTGTTGAGTTCCCAGCAGAGAAGAGATAGCGCATACACATAAATGTGTGAAGCTACCTCTTTCCATGCTTATGTGTATATGTGTATATTAGGGTGGGTGAAAAGAAAAATGGATTTTCGTTTTATTTTTGTTGGCATACAGAAAATGGCGTATAATGTTTAACATTAACATTTAAGCATACCAACAACCTCGAATGGTATATTTTAAACATTGAATGTATCAGAAAATTGACATATAATCGAGTCGAATTTGTTATCACGAGCTTTTTGTATGAATGGGAAGTAGATGCCCATCACCGTTTTTCTTTTTCGTTACAACATTCTATCCAAATGGATATATCTCAGTACCTAAAGATCGAACATCCACAGGCACAGGGGCGGGTTTTGGGGGTTCTATATGCCAAGCAAAAAAAAAAGAAAAAAACGAGAATCGTCATTTTTTGCCCACCCTAATGTATATTTGAGCTATTTCTTTATCCGAATCCCTCTTTCATTGTTGGAAATTCAGTGCCAAGCCAATATGTTCACCTCCAAATAATTGTCTAGCCTCATCTGCCACCTGCCTTGCACTTTACAAGACTCCAAAGAGGCTACTGATCCTAATCTTTTATAACATTTATGTACGTACAAAAATATATAGATTGTTAGGCCTATGTGTTTATAGTCGCCACATCAGCCGGCTTTTACTCCCCGATTCCTTGGCTATATGACTTCTGTTGTTCTGTTGCATTCTGGCAAAAGTAATTTGACAAGTGACATACATTCGCTTCTGTTGAAATTGACGCAAGCCAGAGTGGGAGTGCATCAATAAATGGGCTCAAGCTCATCCATTAGTTTTTTGCGATTGTATTTTTGTTAACTTTATGCTCATGTTTGTCGTTGTTGTTGTTGCTGCTTTTTACATTTGTCAAAGTGCTTTGTGTGCATGCATCCCACTGTAAGGGAAGACACCTGCCAACTTCCACAGCAAATTTAAATTGGACGTAAAATCGAAGCTACAAAATATCAACATACTTACACACATCCATTTGTACAAATACGAGCTTAACTGTACTGCCAATATATGAATGTCATGTATTTTTTGTAAATACCCACCAAAAATTGTGCGCTTTAGATAGGGAATTTCTCTATCTATACTCTTACCTATAAGAGTATAGGCGCTTTTATAGTTTTGGTCGTCAAGTTGCAAAACACCCCAATCATCCTCTCTTAGCTTTCTGTGCCGCTAAAAGAATACACCAAGGGAGACAGTACCAGCCATCTGTCCTGTCTGGTTTTTGACAAGAAGCTTCTTCTTGGCATAAATACACTAGAAAGGTTGCTGGCCACTGCTAAAGGGCTACCTCGTCTTTCCCCTTAGAGACATAAACCCATGCTGATGTCGGATCTTGTGATAAAGTAGTCATTCAAACTCTTTGTTGCTTTTGACTTGTAGTCTATTGCTGTAAATACCGACGGTATTTACAAGCAATTTTCGGGATTGTATGAAAATGTGTTTTTTGAGAAAAATTTACCTACGCGCTGCAGTTGTATTTTAACCTCTCTGTTAGGGTACGAAAGCCTATATTTTATTATATAACGATAAGCTTTCAGCTTGGAAAGAGTTACTGAATAGGCTACAAATCAGTTGAGGGGGATAAAAAAAATAAATTAATACTCCGAGCTCCATATTTTGGTGGCTAGATGCATATACACGGGCACGTGTTTAACCATTTACTCGATACATTGGACATTTTTCGCATCAACATTGGTTTATTTTACTTATTCGATGTTTGCTGTTGTTGTAATGTTGTTTGGCCAATTAATTAAATGAACTATGCCCTATAGATGACGGGACAACAGGCGAGGCGGCCGTTTATGCTACCAGTGAATAATGAATAGTGGTAGTATATGGAACACATGTCTATCTGTATGAACCAGTGTTGCCGTTGGGGACCCTTAAGGGTAAATTTGACCCTTTTTTAGAGCCAGGACCCCGGACCATACTTTTTCAAAAAAGTACCATTTTTGACCCTTTGACTGCAATGAAATGCATTTTTGTCGTTTTTTTGTTAAAAACCAAAAATTCTCCTTGTTCGTTTTTTACTCTTTTATCCGGAACTCTTGCCGATTTCCAAATTTCTTGCCTAACTGAAATCTTACTACTGGCAACGCTGTATCATGTGACAACTCCGTCATATGTATGTATGTATACATTAGGGTGATTCAAAAAAAAAAGTTTTAGTGTTTTGGGTCTTACCCCTTCAAAGTTAGTAAATGATGAGAGAATAAGCCTCGCAAAAAGTTAGCTCTGCAAATTACCCCTTACCTACTTAAAATAGCCTTTAACCACCTAGGCAATTTTGGCTGTCCCTTAGGGGTCGCTTTTTCGCCCTTTCCCATAATTTTTTTACGGGAAAAAAATGGAATTCTTTTAAAAGTGAGTTTTCTTATCATTTTCGAAACCTTTTGCAAAAACATATGGGCATTTCTCCCAAAAAGTCAACTTTTGTAGCGTGCGAACTCCTTCGAGGGCGGATTGGGAACTAAGGGTTTCTAGCTCATTCGAGCCAGCAAGGAGGGCGAAGTCAGAACCTGTATTTTGGTTAAGTCTGACCTCAACAACTTTCTTCTACCTAACTATACCAATGGTGACATTACCGCTGCCACTTTAACAGTCGGAAGCATCAGCTTGACGATGGCGTCGGGCTATATGCCCTACCACGCCGAAGAACCTCCACCACAAACGGAGGTGAGAGATCTGGTGTCAAATTTGTGTACGGGTCATCTTATTATAGGAGCGGCCGCTAATGCTCATCACGTCCAATGGGGAAGCTCCGATATCAATGCCAGGGGCGAGACTCTGTTTGACTACTTATTAACACCCAACCTGGTAGTTTGCAGGAATTTAGATACATATATTATGGTAAGTATGATTGGTTTACGAAGGCATATAAATATATGATGAGCTTAGTTGTGTGTGCTTCAATTTAAATTTTACTTAACAAAATGTTTAATTTTTCAAAAAAAAAATTGTTACCACTTCTACTGGTGAACCAGTGAGAGATATGCACAAACGCCCAAAGGCAATTTTGAAGGGCGTAAAATTTCCTAAAAGGCCCATTAAACCGATTCAGAATATTGCAAAAGGCATCCCAATAATAGAAATTCGAATGAATTCTGACCGAAAAAAATTCAAATTTTTCTAAATTTTAATAAAAAGTTTCAAGTTCTAAATTGGAAAATATTACCCTGCTAGACAGTACTATGACATTCAGTCAGCTTTGTAATGGTGCCTTTGAAAACGTGATAAAAAATCGTGATGTAAATATAAAGCAGCTGATATTTACTTCACGATTTTCTATCATGTTTTCAAAGGCAACATTACAAAGCTGACTGAATGTCATAGCACTGTCTAGCAGGGTAACAATATATCTTGACACTGACATTGCATTGAATTTAAAATATCAAAAAACCAACAAAAAGTATGAAAGCCACTAAAACTTCGGTAAAGTTATCATTCAATATTTTGGGAGAATTAGTGGTTTCTTTATTATTTTTTTTATATGTTTGTATTGTTTGGATAACTGTACTAAATTTGTGTTTAAGGTCACTGACACTTAAATAAAAGTTAGTTTAGAAGTAGTTAAATACATGTTTTCCAATTTTTTTTTACAGTTTCTGACATCTCTCGAAAATTGCCCATATTTGCCCCTTGTACAAATTTCAATAACTTTCGTTATGTTAATCTTTCAAAATGAGGCATTTGGTTTTATGTTACTGTAGTGTAGGACAACAAATTACAAAAGTGTAACACGTAATAAAAGTAACACTGTAGCTGTGCCTACAAAAAAACATGCTACCGTAAAAAAGTTACGCACCAAAGTACCTCGACATTTATGCCTCTACCTTGAAAACTAAAGGAGCACATCAACTTCTAAACCGCCGAAAGTTTTGCTGTATATTAGGCTATCATTTCGGGCAACCAAAATTTTAATACTCCGTTGCCTCAAAAAGTTATAAGCATAAAATCACAAATATCGAAAATGGCCAAAAACAGAGTATCGCTACTTGTATTGATGATAACATTTAATATTGAAGGAGCACATTAACCTCGCTTACATTTTTAGAACCTCCGTCTCAAAAACTACACCCTGGTAAATTTCAGAGCGATACATTGATGCCTCAAAATTTTATAGAACAAATTCCAAAAAGAAAATTAAGAGTATCACTCGAAAAAGCGATAAATTGGACATTTTTCGCCTTTCAAAGTTCTGTAAAAACTTATTGTCTACATTTTTTTCATCCAAATCTTCAGAGAAGATAGTCAATACGTAAAACTAAATATCCATATGCTTTTTCTCCGCTTTAATTCATTAACCGATGTGTAGCATCCGAGTATCCAAAAATGTAACACTATTTGGGATATGTCCATATGTATGTATGTATGTGTAAATAAGTGTGTCTGGAATAACTTTCAATCTGCCACTTGTTTGTCCATGTTTTTGCTGTTTCTCATCGCCTTTCAACTTGTCCATAAAACCAATGAATTGCAATCTCAAAGCTATGAACTTAGCAACAACTACTCCTTCCCTTACTTCGCACAATCGCACATACAAAAACAATAAAAGAAGGATGCTTTTAACCATTTGAAAAAGTTTTGCGGCACTCACCGACCTTTGCGTTCATGAATCGAGCAATAGTTTTTCATTTGTTTAGCCGCAGTTTGTATAGAATTTGTGAATATGCCTACATATGTACCTAAGTATGTTACTTTACTTTCATATGTAAGAGTATGTATGTACAAAAAAACACAAAAAAAGTGAGTATAACAAAAGAATGTTAAGTCAACGGAATTGTAACCAGATCAGCTTTTGGCTTCTGGCTGCGAAAAGTTAGGTCCTATGTTGTTATTTAACAAATTCCAATTTGGGGTGGGGGCTAGTGCAGGATTATCGAATTCACTCAGGGAAAATTTGTATGCAAAACGTGGTGTACACCAGTCCATAAATTTTATTCAATTTGCTATCAATACAAAATAAATGGCGATAATGGTTTAACGAGTTGAGAGGTAAGAAAGTAAAAAAAGCGAGGATATTTATGTAGTTCTTGCAAAGGGTACAATATGTAATTTTGCTATAATAAATGATTTTTCAGTGATTTAACAATTTTAAGATTTCATATAAACTCGTGTTAAGATTTGACGAATTCAGTTCTCGTTGCTTCTTTTTAAAGATTTTACAATTACCATTCTCACTGCTATAGTATCAAACAAAGGTACCACGAAATAAATTCCAAATGTAATAAGTCCCAATGAAATAAATCCCGCCAAAAAATGAAATAAGTCCCAACTTTTAAAAATGAAAGAACTCCCAAAAAATGAAATAAGTCCCAATATTTGGTAGTTATTTCATAATGAGGCCCCAGTTTCCGAAAAAATGAAATAACACCCAAATGAAATAAGTCCCAAGAAAAATGAAATAACTCCCAATTCAAGTGTTTATTTATTCAGTAGATATACATACAGTACTATCTCGATAATCCGGACACCCTTAACGTTAGGGGTCGTCCGGATTATGGGGGTGCCCGGATTATAGATGATTTTTTTTTTCAACTAAAATTCGTTGTTTTTTTGAAATGAACATAACGCAATTCAGATATATGTATGTACATAAATAGTTTTATTAAACACAGTACAATCATACATACTTACATAAGTAACAATATGTACATCTGTACATAATCAAACATTTTTTTTATTTATGTACTATTTCAAAAAAATTATTAATTTTGGTCTGCTGCGAGTTCGCCAGCAACATTTTATCTGCAGTTTCTTTAAATCGTCTTAAAACTAAAATATCCATAGCCGAAGCGTCAATTTGTTCTGCATTGTATAGCCTTGGAAAAAATATTTTTTGCTTCACCGTAATAAAATTGTAAATTTCTGTATGTCTGTCGGTCTGTATGTATCTCTAAGTTATCGGCCAATATTTCGACCAGTCCTTTTCTATCTTTTGGCGATCAAAATCAACTGTTTAACACACCCCAGCTGTAAAATTTAAAATGTGTCATCGATCAAAATCTTTTTATTGTTGTTGTCCAAAGTTATTGAAAATATATTCTTTATGGAACATTTTGACAGAACAATATCAGTTTCGAGGTAATAAGCCTGTTGGTTGTTTTGCTAAAATCTTACCTTACAACAGTTATAGAAACAGTTACAAAAACATGAAAGCTTGTTAAATTGCAATTTTAAGAGAAATGAAATAAGTCCCAATGAAAATGAAATAAATCCCAATGGTAAAAAATAATAAATTGTAGTTTTAAGAGAAATTAAATAAGTCCCAACAAATATGAAATAACTCCCAATGCTGGAAAATGAAATAACTCCCAACAAATTTTTGTGAAGTAAGTCCCAAATTGTATGGAAAATATTTGGGACTTATTTCATTTTTTTGGACTTATTTCATTTGGGATTTATTTCGTGGTACCTCAATCAAAACATATGCACGGTGGGCCCAAATCATGTCTGACACGAACTTTCTGGAACGATGGAAATTTAAATGAGGCTTTGTAGAGGGAGGGCTCCCGGATCAGAATCTGCAAAAATTGAAATTGCAACAAGTCCCCCTTGCAAAAAAATCGCATTTTTTTCATTTTCAGCCGATATTGGCCATATATGGTACAGATAAGCTAGTATATGATCACTTTAAGCACTAGGGATGTCAATTTTTCGGGTTTTGGCCATCCAGGGATTTTCGGGATATGAATTTACAAATCCCGGGATCCCGGGATTAGGATACTCGTTATTTCTAACAGGTTTGCTTGAAAAAGACTGGAGAAATAGTTTGTGAAACCGTCAACTTTTAAATAAATAACGAAGAATTGAATTATCACTTATATTTTTAATGTATTTAATTTGAATAAAAAAAGAAAATAATACACTTCAATAGAAAGCTATAAATTATAAATAACTTATTAAGTATTCTTTTTTTTTTGGTAGTTGAATTCCTATATGCTCAAAAATTCATTGTACTTTTTTAATTTTATATACCTCAACGCAGCTATAAGTGCAACCATGACTTAGAAATCTTGCAGTTCAGAAAAATATTTTTAGCTAATTTCTTATAGAATAATGTATCAGAATCTGGTACATTAGGTTTCAAAAATCTATGCAAAATTCGAGAAAATTCGGCAAATTTTTATCAAAATTCTTAAGTTTCTTATCAGAGTTTTTAGAATATTTTGAAGTATGCGATTTTGCTGGCCGTTTGATTCTAGTATAAGGTGTTAATCTTAAGCTTTTAAAAAATGTCTCTGATTTTTGAAATTTATTTTTCTTAACATTTTCTTAGATACACCTTTATTACTTTTAATTTGTTTTAAGAAAAAATTACTTAAGCTCGTCAGAAAAAAAATTGCCAAATTCACGGAAACTTTTTACAATCTTAAGACTAACATCCCATTACGCTATGTAAAATCAAATGGGCAACAAATCTGCATAGAAACGTAAATTTGTCGAAATTGCATAAACTGGGTGCCCTTACAGCTACTTCGGAGAGTGTATTATCTTCAAAGTATATTGTTAATTTATTAATATAAATGTATTAAACAGTTTAATAATGGTAGATATTATTTAAAAATAAAAAAAAATAAAAAATTTGAAACATTCACCACGCCTCTTATTGGATTTTGTTCTCACAAGAGGCGCCTATTAAGCACATATATATATATGTAAGTACATAAGTATAAGTACATCGTACACATATGTATAAAAATGAATATATATTTATAAATAACCGTTTTTATTTATTTTTTTTAAACACCTGTTTCGAAAAACTAAAACTGTGGCTATAGAATAGGCTATGTAAAAATATTTATTAAACCAGTAGGCCCTCTTTGAATAAAAAAATACCCGACAATTTTTGTGCCATTATATTCAGTTTTATCGAAAGTCTGCCCAAATTCATCAGTCACCAACATCTGTGAATATTAGTGCATATACAGCATTTAAATTAATAAAGCGTTATCTTCTATAACTAACATTAAAAGTCGGTTAATCTAAGCTTTAAAATGCAGGTTGTTAATAAAAAAAAAAACCTTTCTGTACCCAAGAAAAAAAAATCAACACACGCTCAATATTTACTAAAAGCTGTATGCGATTATAATGGTAAGCATCTGTAATTATACAAAATAAATTAGTAAACATATTTAAAACCATAAAATATAGTTTAAGTTATAATTTTAATACATACACAGAGCCAAAAATGCCTAATAAAATTAATAACATTGTCTTCATGATCAGTTTTTGGGCAAAGGGGTAGTCGAAACGGTGGAAACGAAGAAAAAACTATAGGGAAATCTCTATGGTTTTAAGAAGAAATTCTTATTAAAAAAACTATACATTTAGTACAAAGCTGTAATTAGACGTTGGCAAGCATTAGTACACGTAGCTGGGTTTAGCGTTCCAAAAATTGTAAGTTCGATTCTCTCTCTTTTTTTCCTTTTTGAAAACATTAATAACTATACAGTTATCAGTCATTAGACGCTGGCAAGCAAAACTAAGCAATGGCCTGATGGTAAACAGCTAGGTTTATCATTCCGAAAATTGTTTTTCATTTGAAATATTAAAAAGAAAATCTTCTTAATAACATTAAAAAGATTGTCTCTACAATAGTGTGAAGCACATCTTCTTGAAGAAAAACTATACAGATATCTTATCATTTTTGTTCTATTTTATTAGGTACCTTTGGCTCTGTGTATATGTATGTAGTATATAGAATGGCGCTATATTCGAAAAAAAAATAATGTACTTCTCTAATTGTGCACGCACACAGTGGCTGAGTATATATGTAATGCGGCGACATACACATATAATGTATTTATATGTGCACGATATATGTATATGTATAAATACACATATATATGTAACGTAGATATATACTGTCTTATCTGTACACAGAAAATTTCACCTGAAAATCGAAAAAGTGCGATTTTTTGCAAAGGGGACTTGTTGCGATTTTAATTTTTTCAGATTCTGATTCGGGAGCCTTCCCCCTAAAAAACCTCATTTAAATTTCCATCGTTCCAGAAAGTTCGTGTCAGACAGGATTTGGGCCCACCGTGTAGATATGCTTTTGAATGTGTAAATGTTCAAGTACCGCCTTTCCCCCGTAGAAACAATCACATTAACTTCAAAGTCCTTATCTCATATAAATGTTTCATAAATTATTATGCATATATTTTAAGGGAGAGAAGTCTATCTTTTCAATTATGTGCGTTTCTTTTTCAACTGATCCAAATTTTGTTAAAATTCAACCGTCATGCCACGGATTTTGTTCAAATTCGGTTTATATGGCCGTAGGGACTATAAATTGGTTTGACACGTATTTTTTGTTTTGCGATTTTTTTGATTTTCTTCAGAGATATGATCTGTCAAAGTTTGGAATTTTTCTTCAAGTAATAAAAACATGTACCTACTCAATCCATCATATCTCGGCTTGTACTAATGCTAAAAACTTCAACTTGAGCTCATTTGAAAGCTAATGAATCAGGCTTTGCGTTTCTTAGTAATTTTTTTGCATCTGGCATTTTTTTAATTTTATTATAAAAATTGCATTTTTTAACATTGCAACTGCACAGTGTTACCCACGACATTTTTTGTTCTAAATAATAGCATTCGATTGCTTATTAGATTCTCTACAAAATCAATATATTTCAAAAATGGGGTCTACATACATACGGACTTTTACTAAAATACATATTTACAAGATCAACTCTATACTTTTGTATGAAAAAAAAAAGAAAAATGTAACACACATTTTTTTGTATTATAACATTGAGAGCTAATATTATGAATTGGATAGATATAATTATGCATTTCTAATTCTAAATTCTGCGCAAACCATGCAATATCATTATCTTTCATATGCTTAGGGTATCTCATCCGCCACCAGACTAATTTAAATTTGATATCTTAATAAGTAACTGTATTTGGTTGTAACCTTGATAGGATGTTCGAGTCAAATCTGAAATCTTTTAGAAAGAAAATCGTTTTTCCGGAAAAAGTTTTTGGTTAATGTTTCTGATATTTTATGACTTTTATTTATTTTTGAATTTTAAAAGGTAGTAACGACTTCAGCCTCCCATATTTAAATTCCTTATCTACAGAAATTTTCACAAATTTGTCCTTCGGGTCAAGTTTGAGCCATTTTGCAAAAATATTAATAGCAAGCTGGTGCCCGCGACTTCGTATGCGTATTTATTGAAATAAATTAAATGGTTTATGACAGCATTCACAAACACCTTTTGTTTGATACCCATAATGTACTAACACATTTTTGTGGAAATATTCGTCGATACCTCCGAAACCGGTCGAGCTATCGAAATTTCAAGATATCTCCCAAACCATTTCAGATATTTCAATGAATCACATCGCATATTATAGCACTCATTGACGCCATTCGTTTGTTTGACACCCATATTGTACTAAGACATTTTTGGTCACCCCTGGCCAACATATTGGGCGACAACCCCAAAACCCGTTGAGATATCGCCAAAAATAATATCTTAAACTTTAAGTCGAGCATCTAGCAATCCGACGATTCAATTCCATGCAGTAGTTTTAGAGTGTTACGGCCACGAACATACAGACAGACGTGGTCCACATATTGGGCGATAACTCCAAAACCGGTTGAGATATCGAAAAAAGTAATATCTTAAATTTTAAGTTGAGCGTCGAGCAATCCAACGAAAAACGTTTCATTCAATTCCATTCAATTCTTTCAGAGTGATACAAGCATACGGACAGGCAGACAGACAGACACACAACAATTTTTAAAATGGTTGATTTGGATTCTACTCGCTTAATAATGCTTCCCCAATTAATTTTTTGTTAATATCTGCCATGTACAGACATCGACCTGTTACAATTTTATTATATGTATGTAGAGATAATACTTAATTGACGTTGAAAAAATAATATTTTTTTATTAAATGAAGGGTAATATAGCATTAAAAACTTTGTATAAATTTCTAGTGTGTTAAATTATTTGAAAGCTTTGTATTTACGTATTTACTACAGGTGGCAAATTTGACCCAAAGGACTTTAGTGTCGAAAATTTTTAAGGACCTATGAAGGTTAAATGTAGTATCATACAAGTATTGGCGAGGAAGACAGAAAACCGACTGAATACGAACGGAGCGCAAATCATGTTTTTTTGGTTTATCTAAAACAATTAGAAAATCGGGTTGAACCTTGCGTTCCTATTAACCTTAACCTTGAAAATCCACTGTTTGATAATATTTTCTTCAAGCTTAGAGGCGACAGAGGTAAGGATTATGAAATAATTGTAAATTTCGACCGACAGGTATTTAATACGGAAGTGGAACGAATCATAGGTTTTTTGGTTTATCTAACACCGACAAACTGTTGAAGAACATTTTTTGACAGATGCTACCATTACCTCAATAAATAAAAAAACAAAACAAAAAAGTTTACTTTAAATGGCGAGTGGGAGGCTGAAATTTACAATTATTTCATAATCCTTACCTCTGTCGCTTCTTCGCTCGAAGAAAATTGTTTCGCAAGTAATTTTTCTATAGATAAGGGTTGGCAGTGGATTTTCAAGGTACCCTTAAGATTTCATACTCTTCGTTGCTTACAAAGCGGCAAAGTATATTTGGCAAAGCCTCAGTTGCCCATTGAAAAAGATCTATTGGAGTCTGAATTGGGTTTCGCACGCTTTGGAGGCTTGCCCGGATTCAGCCTATGTGGATTGAAGCATCTATCGCCTCTCCTCTCTCTCTGATGTTTTAGGTATTATGCAATTTTGAATAAACGAGCGCTTTTTAGAAATTATTAGAGTGATTTTATTATTTGTCGTACTTTTCACTAATATACCAGGATATAACTGCGTCAATCTATTTTCTTCCTGTTTGTTATTTTGTCAAGTCAATGTCATAAAATAAAGTTCCATCCTAGTCTACTATGCAATATATATGTTTACCAAAAGAAGGATAGTGGTATTTTAGTTAAGATTTCAAGGCCGTTCGATCTCTCTCTTGTTAAAAAATTTGATTTAATTTTTATTTTTTTTTTATACAAAAATATAGAGTTGGTCTTGTAAATATGTATTTTAGTAAGAGTCCGTGTGTAGATCCCATTTTTGAAATAAATTGATTTTGTATTTAGAATAAAAAATGTTGTGGGTTGTTGTTATTGTTGTAACGAGGTGTAGTCCTGCCCAACGCGTATTTTTCCTTAGCCTAAATTGTCATCAATATCTTCTAACGGGAGTCCAAGAAAACTAGCAGTTTCAATAGGGTTGGACCAAAGGGAGATGGGTGTTAGAAGAGTGGACTCCGTAGAGCAAGTGAATAGATGGTTGGTATTATGGGGGCACGAGCCGCCTGCCGGACATACATTCCGCACATAAGGATTCAGCCTGGATATGTAGGATTTTAATTTGCTACAAAATCCAGATCGTAATTGAACCAGAGTGACCCTTGTCTCTCGAGGAAAATGACGCTCCTCTTCAGGAATGCGTGGTGTTGAGGCATGCAAAACAGCGTTCAGCGGACAGAGCGCGGCCTGATGGCCAACTGACGTTTTAAGGATATGCCCCAAGGCCTACTTGTGGGTAACACTGTGCAGTTGCAATGTTAAAAATGCAATTTTTATAATAAAATTAATAAAATTGCCAGGAGCAAAAAAAAAAAAAAAACCCAAAGCCTGATTCATTAGCTTTCAAGTGAGCTCAAGTTGAAGTTTGTAGCATTAGTACAAGCCGAGATATGTTTTCATTACATGTTTTCATTACTTCAAGAAAATTTCCAAACTTTGACAGATTATATCTCCGAAGAAAATCAAAAAAATCGCAAAACAAAAAATACGTGTCAAATCAATTTATAGTCCCTAGGTGTAAACCGAATTTGAATGAAATCCGTGGCGTGGCGGTTGAAATTTGGATCACTTGAAAAAAAAAACGCTCTTATTCAGATTTTTCTATGAAAGGATTTTCACAATTTGTGAGTTAGAGTCGTTTTTGTAGTGTTTATACAAAAGCAAGTAAATCTATTATTGACGCTGCAATTGAACACTTTTAAAAGGAGAAAAGGGGTACTTATAATCAAGGACTGAAACCGTAACCGTAACCGATTAAAACCGATTCATCTTTCAAAACCGAAACCATAACCGTTATTTTGATCTGGAAAAGACCGAAACCGAAACCGTTTCAAAAGCCGGAACCGTTTCCAAACGGTTTTGTATTTTTTCAATACCTTACTTCTGTGAGTGGGCACATAGGTACTTCCTTTTACAAACAGGTACCCTGAAAGTTTTCATGGAAGATTGTCGAGCCAGGTTTCGACATCAGTATCAAAATTCTGAAAGAGGAAGTGTGACTATAGTTGAATGAAGCGATCGAAACAAATTTACGAGATCCGAAAAAGAAATGTTCAGGCTTGTCTCAGAAAGCGCCACTAATTTTAATGTTTTTAACGATTTATACATTTCATTTGGCTTCCATTTTAATATTTTTTTATTAAAAAAGTAGAGTTAATTTTAAGAATTTGTTTTGCAGAAATTTCATCCATGCATAGCGTTAATAAAAAGTATTATTATATTGGAGAAATCCCATCATGGCCGCAGGAAAAAAGTTATGAAAATTCAGACCTATTTCGTAGCTACATAGGCACTTGAGTATTTTAGTAGTAAAATTTTTTTTTCGTGTTTTTATTTGGAAACCGAAACCGGAACGAAACCGTAGCCGAAACCGAAATAAATCTTGAAGAACATAACCGGAACCGAAACCGAAACACGTTGCAAAACCGAAACCGGAACGTTATTTTAATCGGTTTCAGACCTTGCTTATAATATAATGGAATTATATTTTCAGTGCATTAATATGAATACTGCCATATATATTCAGTAACCTTATAAATTCCTCCTCAAGTTTTATTGTCTTAACAAATAAAAATTAATGGCGGCGATATGCCGTTATCATAACCTCTAACGAGATTTTTGTCGAGCTTCTCTTTCAGCTTGTAGTGTGCTGCTTTGCTTTTTTTTCTGCAAGTTGGCGGGACCTACAGCTTTTTGCCGACTCCGAACGGCACTTGCAAAGCAAATACGTTTTTGCTGAGAAGCTTTACATGGCAGAAAAACAACCGGAGAGCTTGCCAAACTATTGCCGAGGGGCCAACCCGTTTAGAAAAATACCGGGCATTGATATGACTCGACTTGGTGTAGTAGGCCGAGCACTTAGCCGCTACCCCACGGCGGCCGCTCTTTTAACAAATAATTATATAGATATTTACCTACATTGCATATTGATCACACTTTTGTCACGCACCCCTTTACTTTGTAACAAATTTTCCGAGGTGTCAGTGACAGAGGTCTCTGTAACTCAAGTTTTGCTACTGAAATTGACATTTTCGCATTTGCCTTTTTTATTTATCCTCATTTTTTCCCTCTCGAAATCACGGTATTCTGTATAGCGAAAAAAGTGTCAATTGCTCTACGAATGCGAATTTGCTTTCCTACAACAAAAAGCTGTCGCAAAGCCAAAAAATATAAGTTTTTAAAGCAAATTTGATGAACAAATTTATTATTTGAATTACGGCTTATGTTTCTTTATACACCTAAAAATGTACATGGGTGAAAACACCAAAGTAGTACAACTTGATGTCATCAGTCAATTAATGGGAAAGTTTTGAAGCGACTTGATATAATACAGCAGATAATGATAATTTATAGCCCTATTTATATATCCATTCGATTTTATTCACATATTCTATAAGTTAGTTTGTAAAATTATGGTATAAATCCTCGAAGCGTCAGTCCCCTGGCATGTCACAATCCCTTAAGCGGTTAATAAAGTTGTCGTTAAAACAAAAATCCTATATTCATTTTTTGTTTCCATGCTTTATTTAATATCTATTTAAAACATATTCAATAGATTTACTAATACAATCTATAATAATCTGTTTAAAAAAGTGAATAAACTTTGTCATCGTTTTTTGCCGTCAATCCCCTGGGCCAGGTTAAAATATGAAATTCTCGAATTCTCATTGTATAGGTTAAATGGCAGTGCTTCAGTGAGATGTAGAACAAGAAATAATAACGGAAGCCATTATAATATCAGTTCCACTCAAATCGTCAGTCCCCTGGCTAGCTCCTATTTTCTTTAGTGGCTATATCTCGTTTTAATTTGCACATGGTTAAATGTGAATCGTATGGACATATTATCTTCAATATTTATATATATCTTCAAATATTATATATTTATATATGGAAGTATAAATATATGCATAAATGGACACTGAGAAGGGTTTACCTTCAAGCTGGGTAGTGGCCTAAGGTGCTAGACCTTCTAGCATACAAGTCACTACAGTGTTGTGAGTTCGAATCTCACAATGCCGGGAAGAAAAAGTCCTTGAAGAGATGTAACTCCAGTATCATCGAAACATATGTCGGCTTGTCTGGTTCCTGCAGCGCGTAGGTAAATTTTTCTCAAAAAAACACATTTTCATATTTAAGGTTTAGCTAGGACGTAAACTTCAGATGTAATCTCATATTTATGTATGTGCAATTCCTCAGTCCCCTGGCTCCTGTACTGATGTCCGATATACAGTTTAGATATTTTTCTAGTGTGTAGTACTTATTATTGAATTTAATATATGAGATACAAGTTTTAAGTCGATAACTAAGTTTCCTGATTTTTGCCAATTTGTTTGCCAAAATGCAGAATACCACAAACTCTCAAACTAAAAAACAAAATATAGAGATAGATACATATAGCATTTTTATACCTTTCATGAAGATGAAATGGTATTATAACTATGGTCCAATGTTTGTAAGTATGAGAAGAACAAGAGATGGACCCATCAATAAGTATCCCGAAATGATCAGGGTGACGAGATGAGTTGATTTAACCATGTCCTTCTGTCTGTCTGTCTGTTTGAACGCAAACTAGTCCCTTTGTTTTTGAGATATTTGGCTAAAATTCTGTATGCGGCTACCATTTTCCAAAATAGGAATCATTTGTCGGAACCAGCAAGATCGGACCGATAGTACATATAGCTCCTAAATATACAATCGATTGTTCCGATAAACGGATTTTGGGCTATAACTCCTGTAATTAAAAAGGTAGGAACGTGAAATTTTGTAAGTATTGCTAGTTGTTTATGTGAAATATCAATGCCGAAAATCATCGAGATGGGATAAATATTTCACATAGCCCCCATACAATCGATTGTTCCGATAAACGGATTTTAGTAGATAACTCCTGTAATTATATAGGTAGGAACGTGAAATTTCGTAACTATTGCTATTTTAGAATATGGAGTGTCGATGTTTAAACTCAATGCGATTGGACCAATATGACACATCGCCCCCATATAATCGATAGTTCCGATAATTTCGGTATGAGCTAAAGTTAAATTCACACAGGCTGTACTGGGATCAAACAGTGAAAATTGTGACGCTTATTCATGAGGCTTTCCTTACTTATTTAAATTGCAATTACTCGAAAATTACCAAACCGAATTCTTTAGAATCCAAAGCTACTTGTAATTGAAAATACACAATAAATCTTATTTTTCCCAAAAAATGTGTCGATTTGAAAATCACCCAAGTGACAAGGAAAATCGTGTTTTAGGGAGCAAAATAAGATATTTTGCGAAGGAAGCATACCTCGAAAACCAATTCTGATGTCCGACTTTGTGTTTTTGACTTTAAGCGCCAAAGTTTGAAAAATCCTCAATTGACCTATTTAGACTGCCCCAATAGTCTTTAAATGTATGACCGACCCCCACTTACTTTTTGAGGGTCCACATAAAAAAATTTCAAAAAATCACCATTTTTGGCACTTTACGTGAAAAAATCAGCTAAATGACTATCTCTTTTTTCTTTTTGGAGTTCTTTTTTCTCTTAAGAACTTTAAAAAAACAGCCATTTCCCTTATTTTTTCATAAAAAGTTCCAAAAATGGTTATTTTTTTAAATGTTTGTATGGGACACCCCCAGGTGGGATTTTAGGAGGTGTGCCACTGGCATGGGTGGTTCAGCCCTTCAAAGTTAGTGGGGGTCGGTCATACATTTGGACACGATTTGGGCACTCTAAATGGGCAACTTAGGATTTTTCAAACTTCGGCGCTCAAGGTCCAAAGTAAAAAGTCGTGACATCAGAGGTGAGCTTATTTGACAATGTATCTTATTTTGATCCCTAAAATACGATTTTCCTTGTCACTTAGGCGATTTTGAAATCGACCCGCCATGGGACCAAAATATTAAATTTTGGTTTATGCTGCTTATCTTGAAAACTGGAAGCCCTTTCCAAAAAGATAAAATTGGCATAATTAATTAGTAGTTGCCTCTCGATGATATATAACCAAAAAAAGATGATAAACAAATTTTAAAGACAACCTTTTTATGAACGCTGCCAAAAAGCCTCAGCAAATTTGTCGTTAAACAAAGACATGGTTTCGGTGTTTTTGGTTTTGAAATTTTAGTCATACCAATTGTAAACAATTTTTGAGATTTGAAAATATAAAGGTGGAGTGCAATTAATAGGCTTTAAATGTTTTGTCGATAACCGAACTTCCATTTAGGCTCTCAGAAATTGTTTGCCTTAGTTTGTAAACGTGCACTCCACCTTTATATTATCAAATCTCAAAAATTGATTACAGTTGGTAAGACTAAAATTTCGAAACCAAAAATACCGAAACCATGTCTTTGTTTAACGACAAATTTGCTGAGGCTTTTTGACAGCATTCATATAAAGGTTGTCTTTAAAATTTTTTTATCATCTTTTTATTATTTTATTTTTAGTTTTGGTGATTCCTATCGGAAATTTGACTTTTAAATATGGTACTGTCACGGTTCCTTTAACTAAATGCTAAGTTTCAAGTTCCTAGATTACTAGAAAGTTAGTCAAAAGTCGATCGCGAATTTCCCAGCACCAAAATGGTTTTCGAAATATCTTGATATGTGCGCCAACTTCCGGAATTTTTTTGATGAGAGATTGCATTGTCAAGTTTCAAGTCTCTAGCTTAGCGCGAAGTTACTCAAAGATATATCGCAAGATTCGCCCTATGTTTTAGAGATTTTTAATTATATCGAAAAGCACGCCACCTTTTGGAATTCTGATTTCAACAAATTGTATTGTCACCGTTTCTACAACTAAATGCTAAGTTTCAAGTTCCTAGGTTACCTGGAAGCATATATTTGATACTCCTATATTGGCAGCAAAAGCTAGTACCGTTCGAAAACATCACAGTACAGATATATTAATTTTGAGCGAGGCAGGCATATATTTTTGTTTACAAAAATAATTCAAAAAACTAACGCGGTATAAATTAAAATTTAATTTTTTATAAATTTTAAAAGTAAAAAAAGGAACTATAAAAAATGGTTGGGCCACAGAGCTTAGCTCGCTGTGAACCTAGCTTATTATAACAGAATGTAGTCCGTTGTCTGTTTCAAGATCGGTTATGCCATTATGGAGATAGTAGCGAATATTCCAATATACAAAAATAGCTCCTTGTTGTTGTTGTTGTTGTAGCCATACCTTGCCCTGCCTATTCGGAAGATCCACTTATAAAAAGTTACGTCACAGACCAGACAGGGGTTGTACGGGTGTTGACATTCCTTTTCCGGATGAGTCCGGTACGTTCCGTTACTCCCTTGCGGTACTGCCCGACTGTCTTGGGCACATTTATTTACCATATATTTTTTAGTATCCATTTTTATGTTCCATTTCGAATACTTCATTTGCTAATTGGGCTCTTAGCGCTGCATTTTTATTTAGTTATGTGTTATAACACAAATTATATCATCAACATATCTCGTCGCTCCCAACGAAGACTAATACGGTACACTTAGCGTGGAAGACTAACACGGTTCGTTCTCTGCGTCGAAGACTAACACACTTCGTTCTCTGCGTGGAAGACTAACACGCTTCAGTTTTCTGCGTCGAAGACTAACTAACTTCAGTTTTCTGCGTCGAAGACTAACACACACTTCGTTCTCTGCCTCGAAGACTAACACACTTCAGTTATCTGCGTGGAAGACTAACACAGTTCGTTCTCTGCGTCGAAGACTAACACACTTCGTTCTCTGCGTCGAAGACTAACACAGTTCTGAACTGTGTTAGTCTTCGAAGCAGAGAACGAAGTGTGTTAGTCCTCGACGCAGAAAACTGAAGTGTGTTAGTCTTCGACACAGAGAACGAAGTGTGTTAGTCTTCGACGCAGAAAAATGAACCGGGTTAGTCTTCGATGCAGAAAACGAAGTGTGTTAGTCTTCGACGCAGAAAACTGAACCGTGTTAGTCTTCGTTGGGAGCGACGATCTGACGTGAAATGGTAGTCCCAATTATTTTAACTTTAATATTTTTCATGTAATGTTTTAATTTTTGTTTGTAAAAGAATAAAATAAGACGACTATAAGATCTTAAACTCAAACCAAAAGGACGGGAAAAGGCGAAAGATTGTTTCGAAAGTTTTTACCCTGTCGGAAACATCAAGATATTTTTGCATAAGGCATCACATGCTGTACAAGTTGGTAGTGTATATTAAAAGTATACTTTTGATTTTTGCTGTACTTTTGTTTTTGTCATACGTTCGTTTGTATGTGCACTCGTGCGCAAACTGACAATTCGTACGTAAATTTGTTGCCATAATTGCGACAGTAATTGGACATAATAATGCGACAATACTCTCTGTCCATTCCCATATTCGTTTTGCTACGCTTTACTTTACTGTCAAACACACTCAGTCAGAGTGTCCGATAAACTCAAGCAGTTCATGCACAAAGTTATTTTGGCACGCAACACATTCGTTTATGTATTTATTCGTTGTGCTCTTGACTTTCGCATCTTTTCCATTTTTTCTTGACTTCACTTGCACTATAAATAAAGGAAGTATACATATAAACATATATTATATCATACATATATATATATAATACATATATAATATATCATACATACATATATATTATATCATACACAACGGTACACATGTATGAAATTGCAGAGATAAATACAGACTTCGGAAAGAATGTAATTCTGTCAGAATTATAAACTTCATGCGTCTACTAAGCTCTCCAAGTGCTTTTCATGTTTTCTCTTTTAATCCACTACTGCGACGAATTAGGGAGCTTTAAGCGAATATAATGCCGGGAAGAAAAGTCCTTGAAGAGATGTAACTCCAGTATCATCGAAACATATGTCGGCTTGTCTGGTTCCTGCAGCGCGTAGGTAAATTTTTCTCAAAAAACACATTTTCATAAAGATTTGTTATTGCAGTTTTGGCAAATGTTTTTTTAGTTATTTACATTTTCTATCCATTACATGGGACGTGATTGCCTTCTTTCACAATCGATGTGACATCCAGTTTTTCCCTGGTAATCATGCATATTTATGTACAACTTTATAAGTACATATCTGTATACGTATGTATATATAAGTAAATATAAGAATATACATGTAGCAAAAGGCATGTCTTCTAAAAGTTTCTCTCTTTTGTGTTATCCTTTACTATGCATGTGCCATATGACTTTGGCTGCAGCTTCGTCAAAAGAAATTGTTCTTATTTGCTGCAGCTGTTAGATGTTTCTACTTGGTTGAATGTACACGCTTTCCAACATTTATTTACAGCGATTGTTAGACTATACTTTTACCCTTTTAGTTGTTGTGCCTTAGAGTGCCTATTAGTGTCCGACCGAATATTCGGCCAAGTTTCGGTATTCGGCCAGTATTTTTTATTCGGCTTCGCCTTCGGCTGAAAAGGCCGAATAATCGAGGCCGAATAATCGAGGCCGATTAATAGATGTGTTTAATAAAAAAAATTTACTGAATTTTACGTTTTTGATTTTTTATAACAGAAAATCGTAACTTCCAGGAATATTTTTTTGTTATTTAAAAAAAAAAAAATTGTTCAAAGTTGTTGCAAATCTTGTGATCCCAGTAATAGTGAAGAATCTTTGGATGAGTCAACTATATCGGTTTCCAGTGACCTCTGGGCATCCCATGATAAATCTACAAAAAATTGCGCACGCAAAGCTAAAACTAATACACCTCTTGAATAGAATTAAGCGAATACCTAGATCAACCACTTGTTCTTCGTAGTGTAAATATATTCCATTATTAGCATTCCTCCATTTTTTTTTAATTTAAAAAAGGTTTCAAAAAAATATTTAATTGCTCCTCCAACGAGTGTGGCAGCCGAGCAATTATTTAGTACAGCTGGTCAACTATACACAGATAGACGGTCAAATCTCCTGAGGGAAAATGCAGATAAAATTCTTTATCTGGCGTACAACATTGAATTTTATTTACATTGTTAAAATGCTATTAACATAAAGACTGATTTTGTATTTTTTTTTTGTTTACAACTATGCATAGGAGTCTTCTCTCTAAATTTTTTTCATACAAAACACAGGAAATTTACACACTATTGTCAAAATTGGAAAACTTTCTTTCAAATTTTTTTTCATGAAACATCAAATTGCGTGTGTTTTTTGTTCTTCTTTTGACAATAGTGTGTTAAATTCTTGTGTGTTTTCATGGAAAAAATTTATAGAGAATACCCCTTATGTATTGTTGTAAGGTGTTTTGTTTACTCAAGAAACAAAAATGGTATTCGGCTTCGGTTTTCGGCCGAATATACGGTTTCGGTCGGACACTAGTGCCTATACTCCTTTTGTTGGTCTTATATTTAACTGCCTACATATCTACTGTAAATGGCTTTCGGTAACCCATTTTACGTGCGCTTCAATGCTTCATTTACAGTTTTGTATTAGTTTTCTTTCTAATGATTAGATGTCGCTCATTTACGGCAACGTCGTCATAACTCAAAAAACCCAAATTTTGAGTTAATATCACTATAATGTGTTTGATCAACTGAAAAAGTATTATATCCGAGGTTTTAACATTTCACACAGCATCGCGATTGAAGCCCTTTGCTTTACTTATATATCCCATATCAATATACATCAGCTCAAAAACTAAAAATGAGTTTTCTGTAATATCATATTTTTTGAGTTATGACGACTTTGCAGCAAACAAGCGATATATACATTAGACTGGGTCAAAAATTCAAAATTTCTTTTTTTTCAAAAATTATATTGATTTTATTTTTAAGAAATGTGAAAAAAAATTACTCTAATTTTTTAGATTTTTAAATTAAAGTCTAGAGGTCTATCATGGCTAGTTTAGATTTTACAGACTTTACCTCATATTTGGTACTAGCTGGTGCCCGCGACTTCGTATGCGTATAATTTCTGTTTTTTTGCAGCTGGGTTAGCAAAGAATAAACTCCAACAAAAAGACTGGAGTTCAGCAGTTAAGGGCCGTGTTGTCATGTAAGCTTTAAAGTTTGTCTGCTCGATAAACCCAAATTTCGGTCCCAAAAAATGTTTTCATCGGACTGATGAAGCTTAAAGTTTAATAAAAAGCGACCCTAAAACCATTTATTTTTCCAATATAAAGAACATAAATTATAGAATTTCTTCGTACACAATATTTGAAGTTCTACCCAAATTACATATTATAAACACATTTTCCGAGCAAGTTACTCGCGAGCAAGCTACATAAAGCTGCCCGTGTGAAAAGCAATTAGTCCTAGGGTCGATACCAGCTGCTCGGAGTGTCTGACCCTGTGACTTATTTATTGTCATAGCGAAACATACGCTGACGGGAAACTGAACACGTTTGAATTGAAATGGAAAATTGTTTGGTATTATGGGTATTCGTGGTATGAAATCTACTTCACCTGCTCCACAATCCATTAGAATTTCCGCTTCTATCACATTATTTCGAAGTGATTTAACTTTAAGACGGGTTCCATTACATAACTTTGGTGGGGTTAGGTTTTGAAGCAACATAATCGTATAAGGTAAGAAATTAGTACATTTCCCTTAATAGCCATATTAAGCGCTTAGGTATTGAAATTAATCAAATGGTTTATGACAGCATTCATAAACACCTTTATGTTTGATACCCATAATGTAAAATTTAAGATATTACTTTTTTCGATATCTCAACCGGTTTTGGAGTTATCGCCCAATATGTGGACCATGTCTGTCTGTATGTTTGTGGTCGTAACACTCTAAAAGTACTGAATGGAATTGAATCGTTGGATTGCTAGACGATCAACTTAAAGTTTAAGATATTATTTTTTGCGATATCTCAACGGGTGTTGGGGTTATCACCCAATATATGGACCAGGGGTGACCAAAAAGTCTTAGTACAATATGGGTGTCAAACGAAAGGTGTCAATGAGTGCTATAATATGCGATGTGATTCATTGAAATATCTGTTGGGCAAATTTTGATCACGTATTTGGATTTATCTCGCCAAAATACATGAAAATTAATGTATTGAGTTCACAGATCCGCCAACTTTTTGTTTATGTTTGCACGTATATGAGAAATGTATATTTTTGGTTATAATATTGATTGTATAATGATAATTAATCATGTAGAATATCAATAAAAAAAATTTAGTAAAAAAATTGGATCAAAAACACTAAAGACGGAAATATGATTTTTTTAAATTTAATGCTAAATAAGTTTTGAAAGAGTAACTTTACAAAAAAAGTTATTTTATCTTTTTTGTAGCCCACTCAATTTCCTTTAAGAATCTGTATCTATCTTTGTTGTACATGGATATTTGCATTTCTGACAATTTTTGAAGCTAGAATACTAGAAAACGGCTAGTCTGAGAAAATTTTGGTCAATACAAACTTTGTAGGGAATTCGATTTCCTTCAAAAATATGTTCAGGTAAATAGTGTTTTACAACATTGTTTTGTTGTTTTCACACCAAATATGAGGTTTAGTCTGTAAAACCTAAACTAGCGATGATAGATCTCTGGACTTTAATTTAAAAATCTGAAAATATTAGAGTAATTTTTTTCACCTTTCTTCAATATAATTTTTGAAAAAACGAAATTTTGAATTTTTGGCCCAGTCTAATATACATAAGGGTCATTCAAAAAATGTCTTCTAGGTGTTACCGCCTTAAAAGTTAGTAATTGATAAGTAAATACTTAGGTCTTTTAAAAAAAAGCTCTGTAACTTAAACAAATTATTGTTCTGATTTACGTCCTTACCTTGATGTCAAAGGCGTGTATCGAAAGAAATATAGCGCTGAACTGTACGAGCTTTGCAGAACCTACAAATAGATGTTTATGCCGAGCTTCCCTTCTAATTTGTGGTGTGCTGCTCCTGATTTTGTTCCTACTTTTGTGAAAAGCACATTTTATAGCATTGAATTATATAAATTTTTATTTAATAAATACCAGTATTTTAGTTAAAACAAAAATCTACAACTTTTTCTAAAATTTTTGCGGGTCATCGGACAATAAATATATTTTTTTTATGGAAATGTGTTTTTTCAAGAAAAATTTACCCACGCGCTGCAGGACCAGACAAGCCGACATATGTTCCGATGATACTGGATAAACATTTCTTCAAAGATTTTCCTCCCGGCGTTATGAGAGTCCAACTCACAACACTGTAGTGACTTGTATGCTAGAAGTCTAATACCTTCATTTTAATTTTTCCAATTTTTACCTAATCTTCGTCATATGGCAGTGCGCCTAAGGATCAAATGGCGCTTGAATAAATTTAGAACTGTTTTGTTGTATTTTCGTGATTTTTTATGTGGGTGAAAATACGAAAGTGATACAATTTTGGGGCTTATTTTTAAAACATAATTTTTTACCACATTTTACATATACGCTGCGCGGTATGCATTTCTCACCTTCTTATTATACTATCCTATGTAGGGTCGGCAACTTTTTTAACTCTTTCGTGAGTTTTTGCATTTTTTCACTTGGGTTATTTTCAAATCGACCCGCCTTCTTACTCATAGTACCCATAAAGAGCGCTTGAGATTTTTTCAATTGCTGATTAAAAACACATATTTTGGGGAAAAATATGATTTATTGTGTATTTTCAATTACAAGTAGCTAAGAATAAAAAATAATACGCATTTCTATAGAATTCGGTTTGGTACTTTTCGAGTAATTGCAATTTAAACCAGTAAGGAAAGCTGTCTTCGGCTGTGCTGAAGGCAATATACCTTTCATGAATAAGCGCCACGTTTTCACTGTTTGATCCCAGTACAGCCTGTGTGAATTTAACTTTAGCTCATACTGAAATTATCGGAACTATCGATTATATGGGGGCGATGTGTTATATTGGTCCAATCGCATTGATTTTTAACATCGACATTCCACATTCTAATTGGCACAACGAAAATTTTAAAAAATTTACTGGGAAATTTTTAAAAGATGAATGTGCCGTAACATGAGGAATTTAAAGAATATTAACGTAAAAATAATTACGAAATTTCACGTTCCTACCTAAATAATTACAGAAAATCCGTTTATCGGAACAATCGATTGTATGGGGGCTATGTGAAATATTTATCCCATCTCGATGATTTTCAGCATCGATATTTCACATATAAAAATAGCAATACTTACAAAATTTCACGTTCCTACCTCTTTAATTACAGGAGTTATAGCCCCAAAAAAATAATAATAAAAAATCAGCCCGTGTAAAGCTACCTTAGCCATACTAATTATTTTAAACTACTTTTTTTATATCGCCGCTCGCTTGCCAGCTCACGTGATTAAAATCTCGTTTCTCTACGATTCACGAAAATCTTTTGTTTGCTTAGTACAAGGAACCCCCGGAAATAAGCAGTGGCATGGTTATGAATGTGTATTTCAATCTCTGAAAATTGTGCCAAAAAAATATGAATGTGTTACACATTCATGCTCCGGGCGCAACCAAAATGTCTAAAAATTGAGTTTAAAAATTTTTAAAAATTTTCGTTGTTCCATAGCATGAATGTGTTGCATTCGACAACAGACACCATGGTGTATACGTAACAATTTTGCTATATATCCCTGTTTCTGGTACCACTAGAATTAAAAAAAAACTTAGAAATAAAGTTTTTAAACATTTTCGTTGCGCCAAAAACATGAATGTGCTACAGATTCATGCAACGAAATTTTAAAAAATTTACTGGAAAATTTTTAAAAGATGAATGTGCCGTAACATGAGGAATTTAAAGAATATTAACGTAAAAACTATATCAAGGGAAAGAATATAATGACAATATAACTTGTAAGAACATATTTATATCAAAAACTGAAATGTCAAATTTTACGAGAGCAATAAAGTTTCAAATACGATTTCCCAAAATTTTAATTTTGGCACATTCCTTCTTCTGGCAAGCGAGAGACGATATATGTGATATCTATTAGCGGCTACACTGAAACTATTTTGTAAACATTTTTCCCAGTTTTGGTACTTTGAGCAGGCACATTTTATATATAAACAAACAATATCTCAAAATCTGTCATTATCAAAAAAAAAATTAAAATATACTGCTCTTGTAGAATGTAGTTCTTAAGAAAAAGAAGTTAGTTTTTTCGATTCAAATTTTAAGTATATTAAAGGGCTGGTTTCCTCGAATAGCGGTGCCGCTATCTAGCTACCGGTACATGCTCACCGTTTCAATCAACGTCACCAGCAACACCGCTTTTATGTAAACTCTAACAACTGAAGCGGTGGACTCTGTTGATATTAAACCGTTGATTTAGCTTGTTGATTGATGTTTTTTGTTTTATTTTACAATTTTATGAATTTTTTAAAACATAAACAAGAAATAAACTGGCGTTTCGTAAATCAAATTGAAATATTTGATAGATTTCTCACCGTTTTGACAATGACGGTGGGAAAAAACGTTGACGAAAAATTGCCACCGTCATGCCGGCCGCTATGCTTGAATGCTTGCCGCTATATTACATTACGGTGAACTTCACCGTCTTCTTAGTTTACACCCAATTACTTTTACATGGCAGTATTTTTGACAACGTACTTCACCGCTATATAACGAGCGCTATATAGCGTCACCGCTTTCGAGGAAACCAAGCCTTAAGACACCTCCTAGCGTGTTTTTTCTTAAGTGTCTGTTAGTTTAAAAAACATTATATTTTTATTAAAAAAGTAAAACCCCTTTGGTACTAGCTTCTGTCAATGTTCATTGGTTTCACTGCAGGGTATTCATGTATCAAAGCAGTTACAAACCCACCAAAACACACAAATACGTACTCCTGGTAACCGAGTCAAATTGGCTGCAATTTCCCCTTTGTTGCACTGTCACACGTGAAAGGGTGTGTTAATGTATCATCTACACATACATTTGTATCGTGCATGTCCACGCACTTTCGTGAAGTTCACAGGACATTAGGCAATTTCTAATGTTGCTTGTAATAATTGAAGTCATGAACATGTCATAAAGTAAAATAAGATTAAATCACAATGCAAAAGTAGATAGAAGGTGTTGCTTACTGACATTACCTACTGACTTCTAAGAGCAAAGCATATTGAGGAGCACCTTTTGATATCCAGTTGTACTATTTAGAGGTTATTACAGCTTTGACCATATTACTAAAATTTTCTGTAACGATTTTTTTTTGGTTATAAGATTTGAGTCATCACTAATGGAATGAGGGATTTATGGTGTTTTTATCTTAGATTTGAATAATGATGTTGTTTTTGTCGTTATCCTTCCGCAAACGGCCGCAGGTTGCAACATTATTAATCAGCTATGGGAATTTAATAAAGTCGAAGTTGTTGTGTGCTTATATGAGTATGTGATAACGAAAATCTTATTAATCTATCTATCTATCTATCTATATATATATAAAATTCAAATTATGTACCTATAGACGAACTTGGCTTCTAAACAAATGAGCCGATCGTAACCAAATTTTACACAAGCACTGGATATCATCCAGGAATACAAAATATTTAGATATTTATAGGGGGCGTGGCACCTCCCATACAAATGGAATTTTTCATTGTCCGTATCTCTGGAAATATTCGGGTTAGACCACTGAAATT
>CAXKVI010000002.1:59818469-59909706 GCA_964058755.1 Campiglossa producta
ATATTCAAGCACCCACACATATGTACATACGTACCACGAACAAAACAATACACACGACTCGACGCCTGTTTTCTTTTCAAATTCGCAAAGAGGGTGTGAGGTGCAAAAAGGTATAAAAATGTAAGTAACTCACTGAGTGTTTCTATTGTTGCTTGACTACTGATGTTGCATTTTTTGTTGGTGTCAGTTATCCATGCGTTTTTGTTATACTCAGGATGTGTACCTCGAAATAGGACAAAACATTTGCATAACAATAAACGCACACCGTCGACATCAGCTACAAGCAGAGTCGGACAGTGTTCACAGCTAGGCGCTGAGCATTCAGTGCTGAGCACTTGAGTGTTGTTGCAACATAGTGTTGCAAAGTGCATCAACATTTATGTGTATATACCTGCGAGTATATTCTTGAAAACACGTATGCATATTTATTTATACAAGTGCATACATATGTATATAAAATGTAACACGGTAAGCACCTGTACAGTTAGTAAGTTACTGTGCCGGCTGGTAGGTGAAAAAAATCGGATACGCACCTACAAACTTGTTGTGTGGCTATGTTGAGTGGCAATTGTGATGTTGCATGCATGCATTTAGTTGTGACGCCAAGCGAGAATGGCATCACATTGTTTGCCATCTAACCAAAGCTTTGTTGCTTTATTTAGTTTGTTTTTTGTTCGCTTTCGACAAGTACAGTCAGCATCAGTTTGTAAAAAATATGCTTCTCTAAAACAAAGTGTACGGCGGAGAGGGAGAGAAATTATAGATGTAGTGAAGTATCTACGTAAGAATAAAGAACTAAGTTGGTGATTAAATGCTAAAACCCGTGTTGTTGCCATTCACGACATACCGGAGAAGAGAAAAAGGATATAGGTCCATCGAAGTATACCAAAGTGGTTTTTCGAAATACGTTCTCCCATGTAAGGTTGAAAGCAAATAGCTTTTAGCATTACTTACATCTACTTAAATATGCTACGACTGTTTTACAAATTAATTATTTGTAAACCATATATGGTTACAATCAGCCTCGCTTTCCAATACAAACTACTACATAAAGAGATGAATTTGGGCACCCTCAATATTTTTGGCATATGTATCTTAAAGTGCACTTCTCAAGTTACATTTACTATAGATATGAACATTTTTGTAGGTCTTCTTATTTAAGAGTTATGGACCACTTTGTATAGACTGCTACGTTACAGATTTTGGAAGTAGGTTTCGAAGTTCCTTTATATGTTTGAAAAAGTCTGCGCTTCAGTCAGATTATTTTCAACATGTAGTATATAATATTAATGGTTTAATAAGTATGTAATAAATGAAAAATAAATTACACTTAAAACAAATTGTCTGTGCTTTTTAGACACATAACTGCTCGGACTTTTACGTTACAAAAAAAGACTGTTACGTTACACGTGCGATTTGCGTTGTATTAGGATCAGACATCAAAAAATTTCTAAAGAAAGAACATGGTCCAGTGCAGGAAGATACACAGAGCCAAAATGTTCACCTATAATCAAAGAGATCGACGCCTAAAAAAGCTTTTTGGCCGGGGAGAGCGAGTGGGGACAAATTTGAAGAAATTTGTGCTAGGAAATCTTCTAAATTTTAGCTTGAATTTCTTCTCAAATTTATTGAAAAGGAAATCGGCTAAAAACAAAGAGTTAGCTTCTTATTTATGAATTTTTTATGTACTTTTGTCAACAGTTAGAAGAAATCTGCCTGTTTTTATGAGAAAACCTGTTTAAAGTAAATTAATGAGAAAATCCTCTTATTTTCTCTAGATTCATATTGAATTTATTGAAAAGGAAAACTATATATTTTTAGAAGATCCCTTATTAATTCAAATTCATTAATTCGTGAAGGGTGGATACCTTGCCACGGTACGAGGGCTTAAGTCGATAGCCACAGGGCTACGCTGCCCTTGTGATCATAGCTCCGTACGGCACTTCATCACGAGAGCAGCCTAGCCTCTCTGGCGCGACGACAAAGATCTTCCCCCTCCCAATCCAGGGTGTTATGCGAAACCGTGCCCATTGGACGTTTGCAGCCGGGAGGCAAATCGTGGCTGTATTTGAACGGAGCCTCTCTGATACCGGGTCGCCTCAGAGAGTAAGCATGGCCTTACCGCGGTACGGGGCTCTGCCGCGGCGGACGACACATTTTCCCCTACTCTTCCCTTGACCCTAAGCTGGCCGTGTCCGGCGATGGGTCGTACGAACAAGATGAACTCAAATTATCCAAATAAAAACGATAAACCTAAAAAACAAACAACGCCAAATTTCACTCCTCAGCAAAGGAGAGCTATGGAGGAATAGGCGAGAAAGCAACAACAACGCCGGAGGACAACCTCCGTTCCACAATCAAGGGGGGGATCGACAGCGATGGCAACTACGAGTCGGTCAACCAACCCTCTATCGACTAAGATTGACTTGATGGGAGCTAGCACCAGTGCGGTTGCCAACGCAACTAAGCGGACAACGGCAGATGCTAAACTCCCATCAACCGCTGATATGAAAACCAGTATCTTTACGTCTGTGGCAGCGGTCTCACGACCTGGCCTCGGAGTTTCGAAGGAGAAGGAAGCTGCAACTGAGATTTCGGCAAGGAGAGCGACCGCGATGGCAACTACGGGTCCGCACTCCCAGGAGACATCTCCCCGCCGCTTCACATACCACGAGAAAAGATTGGCTGCAAAGATCCTGAAGAGGTATGAAGGAGTACCGCAGGAATCGCTGTCGCCGAATTCCAGTAAATCGGTAGAGCTAGCGAAAGCTGTGATACCGGATTTCCAAAATTCTTACATGCCAAAGAGGTTAAAAGTTAACCCTTTCAAGCGCCAGAGATCGGACCTGGAGTTGAATCCCCCTCCCAAGCGGCATCAGAATACCCCTGGAGCGGGCAAACTAAGCTTTGCTGAGGTAACCAAGGACAGGATCCTTATAGGCGTCCTGGACCGAGGCAATGACCGCCTGGCCATCCCTAAGGACCGGTGGCGTTACGTGCGAAATGAACTCGGCAACATTCTTCTCAATGTTGCTCCAGAGTTTCCGGGTAGTTCGGCGCGAGTAACGGATGCGGGTTGGCACCAGGGTCAGATTAAATTACTCGCATGCGAGGATGCAAAAACCGTAGCACTGTACAAGGCAGCAGCTGCTAAGCTGGGTGAAGTCTACAAGGGCGCAAAGATAGAGGTCGTCGACTGGAAGGACATTCCAGCTCGTCCAAGGGCAAGGGCGTGGATTCCGGCCATCCCTGACGAACCCGAGAGAATTCTCGGGATGCTACGGCTAATGAATCCGTCCCTGCCAACGCATGACTGGAGTGTCAATCTGGTCGGGGATGCGGTAGGGCCCGACAGACAGGTGGTGTTCACCATGAATAAAGAGTCAATCGAGCCCCTCAAAAGGTGCAATGGCCTAGTACACTACAGCGTAGGCCAGATCGTTATCCACGTATATCGTGGTGATGCTCAGCGCGCTGCCTTCTCGGCTGCTCCGGGGGAACCAGAAAACGAATTACCAGAAGAGGAAGCGGAGGATTCCGATGCGGAAAGCATGTTATCCGCCACGTCCCTTGGCGATAGTGCTGTGAACAACTCGGAGATGGAGGACAGCCTACAGGACGAGGAAGCCCTCGACGTCACGGTGGTAGCAGCCAACGCTGAGCGATTAACATCTAACGCTGCAGACAGCAAGACTCCTGCAACGCCATATCGGGCAGTTAATCGGAACAACTGGTCGTTGATAGGCAAGCTCCGGGATGGGGCAAACCTCGACGATATGGGGACGGCAGGGAAGTCTGTGCGCTCTCATGTTGGTGGTGCTTCAGATTAATCTGCACAAATCTAAAGTAGCTTCGGCTGCTTTAAGTAGTCGTCTTTCTAAAGGCGACGTGGATGTGGTCCTCATCCAAGAACCCTGGGTCAATAGCTCGAGAATCTGCGGATTGGGGACTAAGGGCTTCAAGCTCATTCGAGCCAGCGAGGAGAGCAAAGTCAGAACGTGTATTTTGGTCAAGTCTGAGTTGAACTCCTTTCTCCTACCTAACTACACCAATGGTGATATTACCGCTATCAGTCTAACGGTTGACAGCACCCGCCTGACGGTGGCGTCGGTCTATATGCCCTACGACGCCGAAGAACCCCCACCACAAATGGAGGTGAAAGACCTGGTGTCAAATTTCTGCACGGGTAATCTTATTATTGGAGCGGACGCTAATGCTCACCATGTCCAATGGGGGAGCTCCGACATCAATGCCAGGGGCGAGTCTCTGTTTGATTACCTCTTAACAACCAACCTGGTGATTTGCAACGTGGGTAATGAGCCTACTTTTATCACTAAGACCCGCAGGGAGGTCATAGACCTCACTCTCTGTAGTGAAGGCGCTTATGAGTGGGTCAGAAAATGGCGGGTTCTAGAAGAACATTCTTTCTCCGACCACCGTTACATAGAAATGGTTTTAGACTTTATTGTAGAACAACCAATCATGAAACGCAATCCACGTAACACTGATTGGCAGTTACACAATGAAATATTAGACAGAGACCTCCCAGTACTGCCCTCACAAGCCCCCTCATCAGTAGAGGAGCTGGAGGTTCTTGTTACTACATTTACATCGGCGCTCTCAAATGCTCTAGGACAGGCTTGTCCAGTGCCAAAACCACGCGGTAAACACAGGCCACATTGGTGGTCCTACGATTTGGACTCGCTCCATCATGCCGGAAACAATTTAACAAGGCCAAGAGCTTCGGCTCTGAGCCTCATTGGCACGAATATAAAGCTAAACTAAGGGCCTACAAAAAAGCTCTGAGACAGGCGAAGAGAACCTCGTGGAGAAATTTCTGCACTGGCGTCGAAAAGGTCGACGACACAGCGAGACTTAGACGAGTCCTCTCGAAAAGTCAAACAACCATCAGCTATTTGCGAAAGCCTGACGGATCCTGGACCAGCACGGAAGAGGAAACCCTTGAGCTGCTCTTGAATACACATTTTCCGGGGAATCTGCATGATGCACCACTAGCACCTGCAACAAACCTGGCAGTATATATACCCATCACTGAGGAAAGAGTAAGGTGGGCAGTTAAGAGCTTTGAACCGTATAAGGCTGCCGGGCCGGACGGGATTATCCCCGCGCAGCTTATAAACACGTTGGAGACATCAGCTAAATGGCTGGTATTTCTCTTCACAGCCTGCCTGGCTCTCAACCACATTCCGGGCTCCTGGAGAAGCGCCACGGTAGTGTTTATCCCTAAGGCTGGGAAGGCATCCCACTACGAGCCAAAAGACTACAGACCGATCAGTCTCTCGTCCTTTGTACTAAAAACCTTTGAGAGGATATTAAGCGACTACCTCTTAACGACTATTGATAGCAACCTTATCTCTAGCTATCAGCATGCATACACCAAGGGTAAATCAACAGAAACCGCTCTGCA
Source organism: Campiglossa producta (assembly GCA_964058755.1). Classification (NCBI taxonomy): domain Eukaryota; kingdom Metazoa; phylum Arthropoda; class Insecta; order Diptera; family Tephritidae; genus Campiglossa; species Campiglossa producta. Next base: position 59,823,898 of record CAXKVI010000002.1, read on the forward strand.
CAGCCTAGTGTCTGTCATTGAGAAATCGCTGTGTGAAAAGGACTACTGTCTCGTGGCCCTCCTAGACATTGAGGGGGCTTTCAACAATATAAGCCCGGAGGCTATCAACTCCGCTCTAACTAATCTGGGAGTAGATAGACCTCTAACTGGTTTAATTGACCAACTTTTAATGGGAAGGAAAATAGCTTCTTCACTTGGTACGGTTGAGTTATCACGCTATGTCACAAGGGGAACACCCCAGGGTGGTGTTCTTTCCCCGCTTTTATGGAACCTCACAGTCAACTCGTTGCTACGTGACACAAGCTGGGGGGGCGGGAAGATAGTGGCATACGCAGACGATTTAGCTATTGCATTCAGAGGCAAGTTCCCACAAACTCTGTGTGACCTGATGCAAGTAGCACTGCGAGAAGTTTCGACGTGGTCCTCTCGCTGCGGACTTAGTATCAACCCAGGGAAGGTGGAACTTGTCCTCTTCACCAACCGGTACAAAATACCGCCACTAAGCCTACCAGAACTAGATGGCACGCGCCTGGGCTTGTCGGATAAGGCCAAGTTTCTAGGCATAGTTCTGGACAGGAAATTGAATTGGAAGGAGAATGTTCTTCAGCGCCAGAAGAAAGCTTGCATCGCTCTTTACACCTGCAAAAGAGCCATTGGCAAAAAATGGGGGCTCAGCCCTAGAGTATGCAGTTGGATCTACACGGCCATCATTCGCCCAATCATGCTTTATGGAGTCGTCGTATGGTGGCCTGCGCTGAGCAAGGCAACATACCTGAATCTGTTGCGGAAAGTCCATAGATCCAATATGATCTGTATAAGCGGTGCGCTAAGGACAACGCCCAACGAAGCCCTCCAGGTCATTCTGGGCATTTTGCCACTTGATCTGGAAGGGTTTCGGTCAGCGGCGGCATCAGCTCTGCGCCTAAGAGAAACCTCCAGTTGGGCTGCGGGTACTATTGGACACTCCAGTATTCTGGAATCTTACAGCTTTCTCCCTCTAAGCACAGATCGTTGTGCGACTACTACAGTCGGGGATAGCTGTTTCAAAATAAACATTCCCAGCAGAGAAGACTGGGAGAGGACGGATTGGTGTCCCGAAACAAATGGTGGCACTTCCATATACACCGACGGCTCGAAGTTGGACGGCAGAGTTGGAGGAGGCGTTTATTCAAGGGATTTGGACCTTGAGCTCTCCTTCAGACTACCTGATCATTGTAGCGTCTTCCAGGCGGAAGTCTCGGCAATCCTGGACGCCGCGGCCTGGGTAAGCAAACGTGTTATCGGAGAAGATATCGCTATTTTCAGCGATAGCCAAGCGGCCATCAAATCCCTTGGCTCATACACGTTCAACTCTGAACTGACGCTCAGCTGTCGTCGATCTCTTCAGGAGATGGCCCAACAGAACCGCGTAAACCTCATATGGGTCCCGGGACATAGGGACATTGAGGGAAACTGTAAGGCAGACGAGCTTGCCAGGCAGGGCACGACCAAGCAGGTTCTTCAGGATAAAGAGCGCTTAGGTATGCCGTTTGCCACATGCAAACTAATGCTGAAGGAGCACACACTCCGTCAAGCCAACGAAAGATGGCTGCAATCCCCTGGGTGTCGCATATCGAAACAAACCTGGCCAAAATGGGATCTTAAAAGGTCTAGACGCATTTATGCCCTAACTAGGAGGGAAATCTGCATATTGATAGGGGTATTAACCGGTCACTGCCTCATTGGTAGGCATGCAGAAAGGCTAGGTGTGCCCTACCGACGATGCTGCAGGAGTTGCAAAGATGATGAGGAGGAGGAAACAGTGGATCACCTCATCTGCAACTGTCCGGCTTTAAGCGGCGCGAGAACGCGCTTTTTTGGAGTTCCGTTCCTGGATAGTCTAAGCCAGATCGCGGAACTGGACATAAAGGACTTGATGGGCTTCATAAAGTCATCTAAGTGGTTCGAGGAGGAGTAACGGTGTCGGTTTAGGAGTGTCAGTCCCGGGATTCTGCTATGTGGAAAATCCCAACAACTCAGGGATTTTCCATATAGCTGGGTCCCGGGACTGACTTTCCTTGTGTTGGTGGTATCACAACGGGCCTTTCAAAACTGGCCTAAGTGTGCCTCTGCGGCAGCCACTTGAACCTAACCTAACCTAATTCAAATTCAGGTGTGCCTTCTTCGAATGTGTAATTCGACGCTACCAAGCACAAGCACACGATAGCATCATGGTAGAGATCTCCGTTCAGCAGTTAATAATTCTTAGTTCGATTCGCGGTGAAGGCAATAAGGCAAGTGGACATGTGGTGAGTCAAAAAGAACAAAGGTGTAATTATACGTTGGCAAGTTAAGTATACGATGGCATGGTAGTGTAGATTAAATTAGACTAGACATCTGGGTTGAGCGTTCTTTTTTTTTTTTAATTTGAAATATTAAAAAGAAAACCTTCTTAATATTATGTGATTATCTACTCAGTTTTATTAAAAAGAGACACCCAGTCATAATAAGACGGGCATCTTATTGGAAAAATATCATAGAGAAATCCTTCTCATTTAGAGGGCATTTTATGTGACTTTTTGCTCTGGGTAGAAAATACACTTAACACGAAAGTGATTCGTGCCATTTTTTTTTTTGACTTATCTAACTCTCCTACTAGTGGATATAAAAGGGTAAAAAAAAACTAAGAAATATGCAGAGCATTCTTTCTGCAGCCATTTAAAGTGTATTTTTTGGTTTCTTTTAATTATTTCGCTAATGGTTTCATCTGTCAAACAATTTTCTTCTACAGTTTGCTTATGAGGTGATACTCCATCAAAAGTATGTTATCAATTTTTCTTTTAAATGCTATAGTTTTCCCGCTATAATCATTTTTTCCCACTGCATATTACAAAAAAGACGATGCTTTTTGTATGAGGCAAACTTTTTTTTTTTGCAAATTAAAAATTTTTGTTTGCCGATTTCGATAGAATGGATATTATCGGTTGGTCTAGCGATTTTTTGTGAAACAAGATTAACCCTTGAAAAATCGGTGTGCAAAAGTTCGAATTAAAAAGACTGATACGTTACGAACAACTTTTGGCTCTGAACAAAGACCTAACTACAAACTACTAATATTGCAGTTTAATTGAGAAATTGCCTGGGAATGCTCGAAGAAAATTGATTTTTTCTGGTTTGCTTACGAGGTAGTTTTTGCACAAAAAAAAACTCTTTCAATTTTGGACTGTTACGTTACATGAAAAATGCGGTCGATTTCATTGTGGAGCAAAATGTATGCAACGCACTCGTTAGATAATGTAAATTTTAAAAATTTTGTTCATTAAGAAACACCGCAGAAACTATCGTATATTTTCGAAGAAAGTAAAAGGTTGCGCGTTGTGGTCGAGCATAGAATTCTTAGGCCAGTGGCGTGCCTACGTGTATCAATCAAGGCAAGCCCCAGTCTTTATAACCCCAACGAAAGCACATACTGCTGCCAGAGAACATTTCAGACAAAGAAGAGTTCATGATATTTATCGACTTTTGCAAAAACTTAAACTTTTAGGTTTCGCTAATAGGCACGTTATTGTTTGCAGATTTTTTAAGCTTTTCCAATCCAAGGGAAAAGTTTTATTCGCACTATTTCCCATTTAGGTACATTGCAGAAGCTAAGAAACCTTAAAAATGGTTTTTATATTTTATAGTGCCTAGCACATAAAAAAAATTACAGCACCTACCACTATTGAATTCTTTTTTTCTACTTTAAAATATGCGCCAATAATTTTTGAGGAGAGCGCTTTGCATGTTAAAATTGTAGATACATATATAAACAAATTTCATTTTCGTTTTCGCTTATGTTAACACCAGCCAGAAGCTGGCTTCAAAGTTTCATATAAAATTACTTCCAAATTAAAAAAAAAAAAACAAGTAAGGAAAGCTGTCTTCGGCTGTGCCGAAGGCTAAATACCTTTCATGAATAAGCGTCACGATTTTCACTGTTTGATCCCAGTACAGCCTGTGTGAATTTAACTTAAGCTCATACCGAAATTATCGGAACTATCGATTATATGGAGGCGATGTGTTATATTGGTGTTGGATTTTTAACACCGACATTCCACATTCTAAAATAGCAATAGTTACGAAATTTCACGTTCCTACCTATATAACTACAGGAGATATCTCCCAAAATCCGTTTATTGGAACAATCGATTGTATGGGGGCTATGTGAAATATTTATCCCATCTCGATGATTTTCAAGATCGATATTTCACATATAAAAATAGCAATACGTCCAGAGTTTCACGTTCCTACGTGTTTAATTACAGGAGTTATAGCCCAAAATCCGTTTATCGGAATAATCGATTGTATGGGAGCTATATGAAATATTTATCCCATCTCGATGATTTTCAACATCGATATTTCACATATCAAAATAGCAATACGTCCAGAATTTCACGTTCCTACGTGTTTAATTACAGGAGTTATAGCCCTAAATCCGTTTATCGGAATAATCGATTGTATGGGAGCTGTGTGAAATATTTATCTCATCTCGATGATTTTCAACATCGATATTTCACATATAAAAATAGCAATACTTACAAAATTTCCTGTTCCCAGCTGTTTAATTACAGGAGTTATAGCCCAAAATCCGTTTATCGGAACAATCGATTGTATGGGACCTATATGTAATATCGGTCCGACCTTGCTGGTTCCGACAAATGATTCCTATATTGGAAAATGGTGGCCGCGTACAAAATTGCAGCCCAATATCTCAAAAACTGAGGGACTAGTTTGCGTTCAAACACACAGACAGACAGACAGACGGACAGACGGACATGGGTAAATCAACTCATCTCGTCATCCTGATCATTTCGGTATACATATTGATGGGTCTATCTTTTCTTCTTCTCATACTTACAAACATCGGACCAAAGTTATAATACCATTTCATGTTCATGAAAGGTATAAAAAGTTACAAAATAATAAGAGCCGAGTTATCGGAACAATCAATTGTATGGAGGCTATATTATATGTGCACAATTGTACTGACTTACACTGTACACATTACATATGTAGAAAGTACTAAAGGTGCAATATTTTACGTTCCTAACTTTTTATTTGGCGATAGTTATGGCCCAAATTTCTTATATCGGAACAATCGAAAGTATGGGAGCTATATGTCATAATGATCCGATCTTATTGATGTTCACTCTACACACTACATAATGTGAAAGTACTCAAGTTGCAAAATTTTATGTTCCTAACTTTTTAATTGCGGAAATTTTGGCCAAAAACCCTTATATCGGAATAATCGGTTGTATGGGGGCTATATGTTATATTTACCCGATCTTGTTTATTTTCACTCTACACACTACGTAAATAGAAAGTACTCAAGTTGCAAAATTGTATGCTCCTAACTTTCTAATTGCGGAAGTTTTGGCCAAAAAACCTTATATCTGAACAATCGGTTGTATGGGGGCTATATGTTCTACTGGTCCGATCTTATTGATGTTCACTCTACACACTACATAAATTGAAAGTACTCAAGTTGCAAAATTTTATTTTCCTAACTTTTTAATTGCGGAAGTTTTGGCCAAAAAACCTTATATCTGAAAAATCGGTTGTATGGGGGCTATATGTTATACTGGTCCGATCTTGCCAGTTCGAAAAATGATTCCTATATTGCAAAATGGTGGCTACATACAAAATTTCAGCCAGATATCTCAAAAATTGAGGGACTAGTTTGTGTTAAAACAGACAGACAGACAGACGGACAGACGGACATGGCTAAATCAACTCAGCTTGTCATCCTGATCATTTCGGTATACTTATTGATGGGTCCATCTCTTCTTCTTCTCATACTTACAAACATCGGACCAAAGTTATAATACCATTTCATGTTCATGAAAGGTATAAAAAAAAAACAATTGCTTCAGCACACAGATTCGTACTGGTTTTGAAAGCCCGGTAAAAGCCAATAAGTAAAAGCGAGATGGCCATCATTGCTGTCATATACTACCTAGGTTTACACACTCATTCATCTAATATATTACCCATAGTGTATCAATACCAAGTGTAAACTCTTCTGCATAGACGTCAAAATTCCAAAATGAGTTTAACACCTGTTTGAGATTGTGGTTAATAGCAAGTGTGATATCATAGACATAGTCGTGAAAACTTCAAAGTGAGTTTAGTCACCTGTTTTTAATTTCCTTTTTTGTCTCACTTCTTTTCATCTTCCCATCTCTTTCTACCATTAGGTAAAAGATAGGAGACCGCCATGTTGATGTGTGCAGGATGTTAAACAACGCCATTGCTTTTCTGTTATTCGGTGCTGGCGACATTTTAATATGTGCAGGATGTAAACAAACCGACATTTTAATGTGTGTTGTCAAAAGAAGAGTTCACACTTGGTATTGATACACAATGATATTACCTAGGTTAACACACGCATTAATGTAACTTACACAAAGCTGAATTTTAGTAAACACAAATGGATAGGTACTATTTTGAGATTGTGAAATAAACTGTTGTAAAGAGAAAACTAGAAAAGCACGTTTTACTTTACAATAGCTGGCGACGAGGAAAAAAAATTTTTTATCTAAAAAATACTTAGCTTGATAAGTTGGCCCCAGCAACGCAGACACAGAAAACCTACGCCGAAATAAAGAAAATTATTGCAGACGTTTATGATCCAGCTCCATTAGAGATAATGGAAAATTACAGATTCCATCTGCGTAAACAAAATGATGGAGAATCCGTCGAGGAATTTTCCACAGCGCTACGTAAGTTGGCAATATGTTGCAATTTCAATACATATTTAGAAACAACTTTGCGCAACCAATTTGTTTTCGGGTTGCGCAGTACACGCATTCAAAATCGATTGCTAGAGACGAAAGACTTAAAAATGGCTGTAGCGCTGGCCACAGCAAAAACAATAGAACTATCAGCAAAAGGCGATGCTGAAATCCAACAACAAAAAGACACGAAAGCGCAAGTCAACTACATTCAGCATAAGAACAAAAAAGGAAAAAAGTCGACGAGTGCAAGCACAGGACATGCAAAACCGGCCGCTAAAGCGGAGGAGACAAGGAAAAGTGGATTCTGTTTCCGGTGTGGAAAAAGCGAGCACCGAGCAAACAAATGTCCACATCAAACATCGGTTTGCTCCTTTTGCAAAATCAAAGGTAATCTGCAATCGGTCTGCTTTAAGGCAAAGAAAGAAAAGAAACAAGCAAACTACATTGAATGCGAAAATACTACTATTCCAGTTGAGGAATTATTCAACATACACTCGGGCGATCTTAAATTTAAGTATCATAATGAAAATAATCAAAAAATTTGCGCAGTACTAAAAATTAATGACATTTTTCTAGGTTTCGAAATCGATAGTGGCTCCCCAGTAACGATCATCAGCAATTCGGATAAGCACAAGTATTTCCGTACGCAAAAATTGTTACCTACGGACATACGGTTAGTTAGCTACTGTGGAGGAAAAATCAAAACATTTGGTTGCTTCTATGTGTGTGTGGTTTCGGGTACAGAATCGAAGAAGATGAAATTATACGTGGTAAAGTCAAACCGGAAGCCACTTCTGGGGCGTGAATGGTTACGAGAATTAAAACTAGATTGGAATCAAATTTTCAATGCGGGCTACAACCCAGATACGGTTTCGGCCATTCACAAGCAACAAAGTGCAACAACAATTGAACAATTAAAAATCAAGTACAGTAAAGTTTTTGAAGAATCGACGGGTAAAATTGAAAACGTCCAGGACCGTATTCGGTTACAGGCCAATGCTCAGTCAATTTTCAGCGCGCAAGTTACCATTGGCATTACGTGAGGCAGTGGAAAAAGAGCTCGAAAAATTGGAACAGAACGGTATAATTAAAAAAGTTGATTCATCTAGCTGGGCTACACCCATTGTCCCGGTCAGGAAGCGGAACAATAAAGTACGGCTGTGCGGTGATTACAAAGTCACAGTAAATCCTCGCAAAGTAGTGGAAGAGAATCCTCTCCCTACTATCGAAAAGCTTTTTGCTTCGATGGCAGGCGGACAGAAGTTTACGAAAATTGATCTTACAAAAGCTTACTTGCAGCTAGAAGTTCACCTGGACGATCGGGAAATTTTGACGCTCAGTACTCACCGTGGGCTCTATCAACCAACAAGAGTAATGTATGGCATTGCATCAGGCCCTGCAAAATGGCAGCGTGAAATTGAGTAAATCCTAAAGGACGAAATACACGTACGACGTCTAGAACTGGTTTTATCACGCCTAAGCAAATACAATATGCGCGTAAATTTTCACAAATGCGTATTTATGGCAAAAGAAATCGAATATTGCGGCTATAGAATCGATCGTTTAGGTATACAGTACCTGGGTGACCGAGCTTGCTCGGTGCTATCAATTTAGCGCTAAATTTACTTACCCAAAATGATCCCAAAATGACCCTAAAATAATCCAAAAATAATCCTAAAATTATCCCAAAAAGACCATTAAATGTTCCCAAAAGGATCCGAAATTGAACCCAAAACGACCCAAAAATGATCCGAAAATGAACCTAAAATTATTCCAAATTGGTCCAAAAATAATTCCCAAATTACCCCAAAAATACCCTTAAATGCACACTAAACGATCCAAAAAATACACCAAAATGATCCCAAATATATCCTAAAATAATCCCAAAACCACCCCAAAAAGACCCTCAAATGTTCCCAAAGTAACCCAAAATGATACAAAAATTATCCAAAAATGGCTCCAAAATGAACCGAAAATTACCCAAAATTGTACCAAATTAATCCGAAATTGAACCCAAAATGATCTCAAGCAAGCCCCAAAATTATGCCAAAGTGATGTTCTCAAAATAGTCCTAAAATATCGAAATATGATCCCAAAATACAAAATACAATTACAATACGGTAAAATGGTAACCCTGGGTGGCAACCCTACTTGAAAATATTTTAGCTGGTATGTCGGCGACAATACCTTTACTTTGATACCCAAAACTACCCAAAAATGATCCCAAAATGACCCTAAAATGATCCCAAATTGGTCCAAAAATAATTCACAAATTACCCCAAAAACACCCTTAAATGTACCCTAAACGATTCGAAAATTACCACAAAATTATCCAAAAATGATCCCAAAATAATCCTTGAATAGTCCCTCAGATGTTCCAAAAATTATCCCAAATGATGACGTGGCATCCCCCAAATTGATAGTCTTAGAATCAATCATACTATCTACATACCAGATTTCATCCAAATAGGTCAAGCGGTTCTCGAGATAGTACCGGATATAGAAATATATTGTGGTAAGGTGGCAACCCTAGGTGGCAACCCTACTTGAAAATATTTTAGTTGGTATCTCGCCGAAAATACCTTTCATATGATACCCATATTGGCAAATCTTGCTCCATAATTAAAAAAAAGGGATAGGTGGCAACCCTGTAAACCGCCCCAAGTGGCAACCCTAAAGTGGGTAGTCTTAAAATCGATCATACTATCACCATGCCAAATTTCAGCCAATTCGGTCAAGCGATTCTCGAGATAGTACCGGATATACAAATATATTGTGGTAAGGTGGCAACCCTAGGTGGCAACTCTACTTGAAAATATTTTAGTTGGTATCTCGCCGAAAATACCTTTCATATGATACCCATATTGGCATATCTTGCTCCATAATTAAAAAAAAGGGATAGGTGGCAACCCTGTAAACCGCCCCAAGTGGCAACCCTAAAGTGGGTAGTCTTAGAATCCATCATACTATCTTTGTGCCAAATTTCATCCCAATCGGTCAAGCGGTTCTCGAGATAGTCCGAACATACAAAAATACAAATATACAAGATTAACTCGTTTAAAGATATTAGACAAGATTAACTCGTTTAAAGATATTAGATAAAGTGCAAGATAAGGTAAACGCTATTGTTAAAATGCCAGAACCGAAGAACAAAGATGAAATACGCGCATTCATTGGTCTGGTCAATTATTATGGCCGATTTCTTGCAAATTTAAGCACTATTTTGTAACCAATGAATAACTTGCTCAAAGAAAAGGTAAAGTTTATTTGGAACGAAGATTGCAAGATGGCATTTACCGAGGTAAAAAAGCAAATCGTAAAAAACATACATCTGGCGCACTATGATCCAAAGCTGCCGTTAGTACTGGCAACACGAATGCAGCATTATGCCATATTTATGCAATCATTCGACTATGACATTCAGTAACTATCGTAAATCATACGATCACGCAAACGCAGATGCCTTTTCTCGTCTTCCAGTAGCTGAAAAGTACAATAAAAGGGAAGAAATCGAGATTAACGCGATTGAAGCGTTACCTATATCGGTAGAAGACCTTCGCACAGCGACACGAAATGATAAAAGCATCGAGGAACTTATGGATGGGTTACGAAAGGGTTATACAGTTAAGCCAGATAAACGTTTTAATAAGATCAAACTGAATTCGCATTCAACAACGATTGTCTATTACGAGGATTGCGGGTATATGTGCCAAAAGAATTACGCAAACATGATGAACTACACATAGCACATTTCGGAATTACTCGTATGAAGTCATCGGCACGAAGTTGTTGCTGGTGGCCCAAAATGGATTCAGACATCGAAAACAATACAAAAATGTGTACGCAATGTCAACGTACAAGATCGATTCCAGTTAAAGTAACTACGCATGTGTGGGAGGCAGCCAAATATCCATTCGAACGGGTGCATGTGGATTATGTGGTAAATATTTTTTGATACTAATAGATGCATTTAGCAAATGGCCTGAAATTTTCATCACATCAAATACAACTACTTCGACAACGATCGAAAAATGCCGTGAAATATTTTTAAGATTCGGAATACCAGAAGTATTGGTAAGCGATAATGGATCGCAATTCACTTCGAATGAATTTCTTATGTTCATGAAAATGAACGGAATAGTTCACAAACGAACGGCCCCTTATCATCCCGCCACAAATGGCCAAGCGGAGCGGAATGTACAAACATTTAAAAACAAATTGAAAGCGATCAATAACCCCGACATGGCAAAAGCTTTAAGTAACATCCTGCTCAATTATCGCCGGACTCCGCACGCGTCCACAGGCAAATCACCGGCATCAGTCATGTTCAACCGACAAATTCGTTCTCGACTATGTAATGGTACCAAAGACACACATACGCAACCACAGCAGCAAGCAGATGGGGAAACTAGTACAACCGATACGCAAACCGTTACTGAGAACGCTCCGATTTCGGAACATAGACCACAGAGGAATATAGTGCCACGGCAGCGCTTAACATACCGCACACTAAATAAAAAAGGGTCACAACTCAAAATCGGAGTAACTTTCAGTTGAACGCTTCTGGATCGCACAAAAGTAATTTTATTTTTGAAAACTTGGCATCACTGTGCTCTTTACAGAGCAACGATAATATTCAAAAAGAAAAAAATTGCATATACGGGCTGTTTTTATTTTTATTAGGCGATCTATGCCAAAAAAGTGACCTAAAAAAATTTTGAGTTGTGCCTTTTTTTCGATTTAGGGTGCAATATGATGCACAGTTTAATCAAGTTTCAAATTAACAAGGGGAAACCTGTCATATACTACCTAGGTTTACACACTCATTCATGTATTACCTATGTTAACACACGCATTAATGTAACTTACACAAAGCTGAATTTTAGTAAACACAAATGGATAGGTAGGTACTATTTTAAGATTGTGAAATAAACTGTTGTAAAGAGAAAACTAGAAAAGCACGTCTTACGTTACAATAATTGCCTAGGCGGTTTAAGGCTGTTTTAAGTAAGTAAGTTGGAGATGGCCATCACGCACTGAAATAATTTTATGTAAATGAGCTATCAGCCGACAGGTGGCAGGAAAAGCTGTAGGTATGTTTCTATGCTATTAACAGCTATTAGGTAGTAGGTGGCAGGCAGGGAAATAAAAAGCATGTGTGTAACCCCAAAACAATCAAAACCACCCAAAATTTAAACAAAACATTTTTTTGTGGTTTCGTTTTTGACGATTTTGCCCATATTCTTTTAAGAATAAACATGTAAAAAATACATAATTTGTCGTTGAAATATAAAAAAAACCGCGTGTAGCCAGTACACGTGAAAGAAGTTAAATTCTTAAGTTCAGAAATAACGAAATATGAATAAGATGTATTCGAGAATGGTTTAGATTCACAATATACCAGGGAAACGATCCATTCGAAAATATCTTATATATGGTGCGTTTTCCTTAAATTTGGTACATTGGTAGAATTAAGTCTAAATTAACAGGGGCCAATACGAATTGGATATAGAGGAAGAGGGGCGTGGTAGAAGGAAAGAGGGCAATGAAGAGTTAAAGAGAGGGAGATAGGAAAAAGAGTTGTACGAAGAAAGATAGGAAGACTAGGTGGCAAGCCTGCTTGAAATTTAAATATTTGGAACACGGTCGCAAATACCTTTCACTTGATACGGCGGCCACCGTGGTGTAGCGGTTAAGTGTTCGGCCTTCTACACCAAGTCGTGGCGGTTCGATGCCCGGCAAAAGTAACATCAAAAATTATTTAGAATAAGAATTTTTCTAAAACGGGGTCGCCCCTCGGCTGTAGTTTGGCAAACTCTCCGGGTGTATGTCTGCCATGAGAAGCTTCTCAGCAAAAATTCATTTGCTTTGCAAGTGCCGTTCGGAGTCGGCAAAAAACTGTAGGTCCCGCCAACTTGTAGGAAAAACTCAAAAAGCAACACACCACAAGTTGGAAAGAGAAGCTCGGCTAAAAATCTCGTTAGAGGTTATGATGATAACCTGTAGGTATATCGCCGCCATTAGTTTTTTTTTTTTTTTTTTTTTTTTGATACCCATATATTGCTCAATATTAAAACAAAACAAAAAAATATATAGGAGGCAACCCTTTGACCCCCCCAAGTGGCAACCGCCATGTATATAGCCTTAGAATGAATCATACTACTAATAATGCCAAATTTATAGGCATATATTGCTCAATATTAAAAAAAAAATAAATAGGAGGCAACCCTTTGACCCCCTCCCCCCCCAAGTGGCAACCGCAATGCATATAGTCTTAGAATGAATCATACTACTAATAAATTTAATACAAAACGGCAAAGCGGTTCCCGAGATATAAGGAAAAATAAATAAAATACGGTTTGGGGCAACCCTAGCTGGCAAACCTGCTAGAAATTATCATATTTGAAATGCGACCGAAAATACCTTTCATTTGATACCCATATTGTTGGTTTTGCTCAACGTCATTTGGCAAAGCCGTATAAGCTTTGCAGGGAAGTCAAATTCAGACATGGCGGCATAGAGGCAACTCCTTCTTGCGCTGTCAAAAGCAGCATTGAAATCGACAAAGAGATGGTGTGTGTCGATTCTTTTATCATGGGTCTTTTCCAGGATTTGGCGTATAGTGAAAATCTGGTCGATGGTAGACTTACCAGGTCTAAAACCACACTGATAAGGTCCAATCAGTTTGTCTACGATGGGCTTCAGCCTTTCACACAACACGCTCGAAAGAACCTTATATGCGATATTAAGAAGACTGATTCCGCGGTAGTTGGTGCGGTTAGCGGGATCGCCTTTCTTGTGGATTGGGCAAAGCACACTTAAATTCCAATCCGGAGGCATGCATTCGTCTGACCATATTCTGCATAAGAGCTGATGCATGCTTTTTACCAGCTCTTCGCCTCCGTGTTTGAACAGCTCGGCGGGTAGTCCGTCTTTTCCAGGCGCTTTGTTGTTTTTGAGCCGGGATATAGGTATCCTCACTTCATCATAGTCAGGTGGTGGGACGACTTTTCCATCGTCAGGGATTGGGGTATCGGGTTCGACGTCTCCCTCGCAATTTAGCAGTGAGGAGAAGTGCTCCCTCCATAATTTAAGTACACTTTGTACGTCGGTTACCAGGTCGCCATTATTGTCCTTACAGGAGCTTGCCCCGGTCTTAAAACCTTCGGTAATCCGCCGGATCTTTTCATAGAATTTTCGGGCATCATTCCTGTCAGCCAGCATCTCAAGCTCCTCACACTCACGCCTTTCGGCCTCACTTTTCTTTTTTCTGAAAAGGCGTCTCTCTTCCTTCTTTGCCTCACGATATTGTTGCCATACACTGCGGGTTGCGCCCGTTCGCAACGTCTCCTTGTAGGCAGCGTCCTTTTTTTTCGAGGCAGTTTTGCATTCCTCATCGTACCAGTTGTTCTTGCGGGCTCGCTGGAACCCTATAGTGGCCTCAGCGGCGGTACGCAATAGATGAGAGATATGCTTCCATTGCTCGGTTACATCGTTAGGTCGGGGATTGCCCTCTGCTAGCAGGTGTGAGAGTCGAGTTGTAAAGTTATCAGCTGTCTGTGTCATGCGCAGCTTCTCGACGTCAAACTTTCCTTCCGTTACTGTGCGCACTTTCTTCGTTGCACAGAGGCGTGTGCATATCTTGGCTGCGACAAGATAATGGTCAGAGTCAATATTGGGACAACGCCGTGTACGCACTTCCAGAACGGTGGAGCTATGTCTGCCGTCAATCATGACATGATCAATCTGGTTTCTTGTTCTTTGATCAGGGGACAGCCAGGTGGCTTGGTGTATTCGCTTATGCTGGAACCTGGTACTACTGATGACCAGATTGCGAGCAGCGGCGAAGTCAATCAACCTAGTGCCGTTGGGTGATGTTATATCGTGGAGACTAAATTTTCCAACTGTAGGACCAAAGACTCCTTCCTTGTCCACCTTGGCATTAAAGTCGCCGAGCACGACTTTGATATCATGTTGGGGGCAGCGATCATAATTTTGTTCAAGTTTATCGTAGAAGGAGTCCTTCTCTGCGTCGTCCGTCTCCTCAGTCGGCGCATAGGCGCAGATAAATGTTATGTTGAAAAACCTCGCCTTGATGCGGATCGCAGCGAGACGCTCGTCCACAGAAGTGAACGCTAGTACTTGGCGGCGAAGTCTCTTTCCCACCACGAATCCTACACCACGCGCTTTGCCGCGTGTCTGGCCACTGTAGTATACGTCACAAGGTCCGATGTTCGTCTTTCCTTGTCCCGTCCATCGCATTTCCTGCAGGGCGGTGATGTCAGCCTTTGCGTTCACGAGGACATCAACCAGTCGGGCAGCGGTACCATCCCTTGAAAGGGTCCGGACATTCTAGGTACATGCCCTAATATCCTTCTCATAGTCCTTATTTCGTTTTGCCGGGTCGTCAACATTAAAGGGGGTTCTTATCCGAGGCTTTATTAATTTTTTCATTGGACTAAATTTTTTACGTGGCGGGTCCCAAACCCAGCGCACAACCCGTCTCCGGGATTTTGATAAAAATATTCACACATTTATATAGCGAGCCGCTTGCTACAAGACAGACACCCTGCAGCCGCACCAAGTGGTGAACAGACGCTGCGAAAAAGACTTCGGTGAGCCCTTAAACCAAGTATGTCAGAGTGGCCCCACCGGGGCTCCCTCTCTTTCTGCCGCGAGCCTAGGTAGCTCCCGTTGCCCAGAGTGCACGAACGAGGACGCACGAGTCGGGATTGAGCAAGGTCACTTAGCAACCACACTCCATTACACTCCAATATTAAAAAAAAAATTAGATAGGTGGCAACCCTGTGAACAGCCTCAAATGAAAACATCCACGCATATAATCTTAGAATAAATCATACTATCTATAATGCGAAACTTTATCCAAATCGGTCGAGCGGTTCCCGAGATATAGAGAAAAATAAATAAAAATGCGGTTAGGTGACAACCCTGCTTGAGATTTACATATTTGGAATACGGTCGAAAATACCTTTCATTTGATACCCATATTGGCATATTCTGCTCAATATTTAAAAAAATTGAGATAGGTGACAACCCTGTGAACCGCCCCAAGTGGCAACACCTACGCATATAATCTTAGAATAAATCATACTATCTATAATGCCAAACTTTGTTCAAATCGGTCAAGCGGTTTCTGAGATATCAATAAAAGTAAATAAAATGCGGTTAGGTGGCAACCCTATGTGGCAACCCTGCTTGAAATTTACATATTTCGAATACGGTCGAAAATAACTTTCATTTGATACCCATATTGGCATATCTTGCTCAATATTTAAAAAAAAAATTGAGATAGGTGGCAACCCTGTGAACCGCCCCAAGTGGCAACACCCACGCATATAATCATATAATGAATCATACTATCTATAATGCCAAATTTTATCCCAATCGGTTGAGCGGTTCCGGAGATATAAGAAAAACGCCTACGCCTGAAAGTCTGGAACATACGCCTGAAAGTCGGCTACAATTTCTATTTCCGTGCCATAACTTCCGTTTCATCCTCATCCATATTCTCAAATTTTACTCTCAATCAAAACTTCATATCGTCGCTTAAGAAGTTAACTTCAAAAAGATGAGAAGAAAAAATAAAAGTCGTTATTGGCGTTATTTTCGGGGCCATGACAAAATCACAAGTCTCATAGTCGCATGTAAACAAGTAAGAAAGTCTAAGTTCGGGTAAACCGAATATTAAATACCCAGCGATAGTGTTCAAAACGGGATAAAAATGTATGTGATTTTTGAAATTTTCCATATCGAGAGTGGGCGTGGTCGGGAAACGATTTCGTCCAATTTCATCAGGTATACTCCTTATAATGCTAGTATACCTGGTGCCAAATTTCATGATTCTACCGTAATCAGTTTCAAAGTTATGAACAGACGAATTTTCAAAAATACCGCACTAAAAGTGGGCGGTGCCACGCTCCCTTTTAAAAATGTATCAAAATATCATAATAAAATTAAGGGGTTCATCCTACCATTCTTTTAATGTAGTCAAGGTACTTACCAACGATGTCTTAATTTAGTTAGTCGATTTCAAAGTATTTAATTTATACATACCTGAAAAGAAGAAAAAATGTGTTAGGTTGTTTACATAAAATATAATCAAATGTGCAAGTTTTTCCACTCTCACCCCCTAAATTGGTTACACTACGGTTAATGATATCGCCCATAAATTTTTATACCGATTGGAGATTTAGGCTTGCCGCATGGATTGGGCAAAGCACACTTAAATTCCAATCCGGAGGCATGCATTCGTCTGACCATATTCTGCATAAGAGCTGATGCATGCTTTTTACCAGCTCTTCGCCTCCGTGTTTGAACAGCTCGGCGGGTAGTCCGTCTTTTCCAGGCGCTTTGTTGTTTTTGAGCCGGGATATAGGTATCCTCACTTCATCATAGTCAGGTGGTGGGACGACTTTTCCATCGTCAGGGATTGGGGTATCGGGTTCGACGTCTCCCTCGCAATTTAGCAGTGAGGAGAAGTGCTCCCTCCATAATTTAAGTACACTTTGTACGTCGGTTACCAGGTCGCCATTATTGTCCTTACAGGAGCTTGCCCCGGTCTTAAAACCTTCGGTAATCCGCCGGATCTTTTCATAGAATTTTCGGGCATCATTCCTGTCAGCCAGCATCTCAAGCTCCTCACACTCACGCCTTTCGGCCTCACTTTTCTTTTTTCTGAAAAGGCGTCTCTCTTCCTTCTTTGCCTCACGATATTGTTGCCATACACTGCGGGTTGCGCCCGTTCGCAACGTCTCCTTGTAGGCAGCGTCCTTTTTTTTCGAGGCAGTTTTGCATTCCTCATCGTACCAGTTGTTCTTGCGGGCTCGCTGGAACCCTATAGTGGCCTCAGCGGCGGTACGCAATAGTTGAGAGATATGCTTCCATTGCTCGGTTACATCGTTAGGTCGGGGATTGCCCTCTGCTAGCAGGTGTGAGAGTCGAGTTGTAAAGTTATCAGCTGTCTGTGTCATGCGCAGCTTCTCGACGTCAAACTTTCCTTCCGTTACTGTGCGCACTTTCTTCGTTGCACAGAGGCGTGTGCATATCTTGGCTGCGACAAGATAATGGTCAGAGTCAATATTGGGACAACGCCGTGTACGCACTTCCAGAACGGTGGAGCTATGTCTGCCGTCAATCATGACATGATCAATCTGGTTTCTTGTTCTTTGATCAGGGGACAGCCAGGTGGCTTGGTGTATTCGCTTATGCTGGAACCTGGTACTACTGATGACCAGATTGCGAGCAGCGGCGAAGTCAATCAACCTAGTGCCGTTGGGTGATGTTATATCGTGGAGACTAAATTTTCCAACTGTAGGACCAAAGACTCCTTCCTTGTCCACCTTGGCATTAAAGTCGCCGAGCACGACTTTGATATCATGTTGGGGGCAGCGATCATAATTTTGTTCAAGTTTATCGTAGAAGGAGTCCTTCTCTGCGTCGTCCGTCTCCTCAGTCGGCGCATAGGCGCAGATAAATGTTATGTTGAAAAACCTCGCCTTGATGCGGATCGCAGCGAGACGCTCGTCCACAGAAGTGAACGCTAGTACTTGGCGGCGAAGTCTCTTTCCCACCACGAATCCTACACCACGCGCTTTGCCGCGTGTCTGGCCACTGTAGTATACGTCACAAGGTCCGATGTTCGTCTTTCCTTGTCCCGTCCATCGCATTTCCTGCAGGGCGGTGATGTCAGCCTTTGCGTTCACGAGGACATCAACCAGTCGGGCAGCGGTACCATCCCTTGAAAGGGTCCGGACATTCTAGGTACATGCCCTAATATCCTTCTCATAGTCCTTATTTCGTTTTGCCGGGTCGTCAACATTAAAGGGGGTTCTTATCCGAGGCTTTATTAATTTTTTCATTGGACTAAATTTTTTACGTGGCGGGTCCCAAACCCAGCGCACAACCCGTCTCCGGGATTTTGATAAAAATATTCACACATTTATATAGCGAGCCGCTTGCTACAAGACAGACACCCTGCAGCCGCACCAAGTGGTGAACAGACGCTGCGAAAAAGACTTCGGTGAGCCCTTAAACCAAGTATGTCAGAGTGGCCCCACCGGGGCTCCCTCTCTTTCTGCCGCGAGCCTAGGTAGCTCCCGTTGCCCAGAGTGCACGAACGAGGACGCACGAGTCGGGATTGAGCAAGGTCACTTAGCAACCACACTCCATTACACTCCAATATTAAAAAAAAAATTAGATAGGTGGCAACCCTGTGAACAGCCTCAAATGAAAACATCCACGCATATAATCTTAGAATAAATCATACTATCTATAATGCGAAACTTTATCCAAATCGGTCGAGCGGTTCCCGAGATATAGAGAAAAATAAATAAAAATGCGGTTAGGTGACAACCCTGCTTGAGATTTACATATTTGGAATACGGTCGAAAATACCTTTCATTTGATACCCATATTGGCATATTCTGCTCAATATTTAAAAAAATTGAGATAGGTGACAACCCTGTGAACCGCCCCAAGTGGCAACACCTACGCATATAATCTTAGAATAAATCATACTATCTATAATGCCAAACTTTGTTCAAATCGGTCAAGCGGTTTCTGAGATATCAATAAAAGTAAATAAAATGCGGTTAGGTGGCAACCCTATGTGGCAACCCTGCTTGAAATTTACATATTTCGAATACGGTCGAAAATAACTTTCATTTGATACCCATATTGGCATATCTTGCTCAATATTTAAAAAAAAAATTGAGATAGGTGGCAACCCTGTGAACCGCCCCAAGTGGCAACACCCACGCATATAATCATATAATGAATCATACTATCTATAATGCCAAATTTTATCCCAATCGGTTGAGCGGTTCCGGAGATATAAGAAAAACGCCTACGCCTGAAAGTCTGGAACATACGCCTGAAAGTCGGCTACAATTTCTATTTCCGTGCCATAACTTCCGTTTCATCCTCATCCATATTCTCAAATTTTACTCTCAATCAAAACTTCATATCGTCGCTTAAGAAGTTAACTTCAAAAAGATGAGAAGAAAAAATAAAAGTCGTTATTGGCGTTATTTTCGGGGCCATGACAAAATCACAAGTCTCATAGTCGCATGTAAACAAGTAAGAAAGTCTAAGTTCGGGTAAACCGAATATTAAATACCCAGCGATAGTGTTCAAAACGGGATAAAAATGTATGTGATTTTTGAAATTTTCCATATCGAGAGTGGGCGTGGTCGGGAAACGATTTCGTCCAATTTCATCAGGTATACTCCTTATAATGCTAGTATACCTGGTGCCAAATTTCATGATTCTACCGTAATCAGTTTCAAAGTTATGAACAGACGAATTTTCAAAAATACCGCACTAAAAGTGGGCGGTGCCACGCTCCCTTTTAAAAATGTATCAAAATATCATAATAAAATTAAGGGGTTCATCCTACCATTCTTTTAATGTAGTCAAGGTACTTACCAACGATGTCTTAATTTAGTTAGTCGATTTCAAAGTATTTAATTTATACATACCTGAAAAGAAGAAAAAATGTGTTAGGTTGTTTACATAAAATATAATCAAATGTGCAAGTTTTTCCACTCTCACCCCCTAAATTGGTTACACTACGGTTAATGATATCGCCCATAAATTTTTATACCGATTGGAGATTTAGGCTTGCCGCATGGGGTTCAAAGTTCAAATATCCCTATCGACACTCAAAAAAATAAAAGTGATTTTTCTTTGTATCTAATACTCGAAATCCATAGGACTATGTTCGGAGATATCACATACAAAATTTGGTTCCAATTGGAAACGACTAAGGCGTGTCGCAGGGAGGCTAAAGTTCAGACTATCCCATGGATACTAAAAAAAATAAAAACTATTATTTCTAATACTCAAAATCGATAGCACTATCTTAAGTCGACTTAGGAAATTAAATCGCTCGTAGTTCAGAAGTGTTCATTGTTATTAAGGTTGGCAGGTAGTTTCTGAAACGGGATAATGCTACTCTGTTGAAAGAATAGTAATCGAAATTTATTTTATCATAGAGCGCATCGCCTAAATTTATATTGGTTTAAAAAATGTTAGTTCACTACCCCTAACTATGAAGGAAACAAAATACCGACTGTTACGACTTCGGCTCCCTTTTAGGATGGTATCCCTGAGTTGTCAAATATTTAATTGATTATTTGTTAATGTGGCAACTACTCTATACTTAACGTTTGGTAACCGGCTTATTTTACCATCACTAGTTGTGAAATGGTCGGCGACCAAAGTAAGTTAAAATATCCTGCATTGTATATCATATTAATTATATTAATATTATTTAGACTTTAAAACATCAATACTGTGAATTGAAATCCGAAATAAACAGCAAAAATCAATTGTGGTATTCCGCTATTAAAATTGGTCGTTGGGCAGACGAATTCCCAACATTCTTTAAAGTTTTGAGCCACGTGTATAGACACACACGAAAGCAAGGTTAAGTCAGTTGATCGCGACAGCCAAGGATTCATATTGATTCTAATACGAACAAAGTGGTATCAAGATTGCAACTAACAAAGAGCAGTGCCCGCTATGTGTAGAACCTGATTCAGAGGAAATGGTTCAATGCGACCGGTGCGATCAATGGTATCATTTCGTGTGCGCCGGGGTAGATGCGGACATCGGTGACAAAGAATGGGAGTGCTACGAATGCCGTAAGAAGACTCAAGGTGACGACCTTAAAACACCTGCAGCCAAACAGCCAGCGATTGAAACCATTGGTGCTGACCAACGAGACAAGGTAGGTACAAAGGTAGTTAGAATATCAAGCAAGGGCAGTTCTTATGGTGAGAGTAAAAATCTTGAGCTCGAGCGCTTAGAGGAAGAACGAAAGGCTACAATAGAATTCATTCAAGGAAAATACGCAATACTTAGCGCAAGCGGTTCAAGGGATGAGACCCGTGATCAAGAAAACTCCACAGCTGCACAATGCGCCGGACCAGTCCTGAATAGTAACAACATCTATTCTCGCCTAGTTATTTCTCGCGAACTACCAAGCTTTACAGGGAAACCTGAAGAATGGCCTTTGTTCATAAGTAACTTTGAACACTCAACCAGAATATGTGGATTCTCGCACGAAGAAAATATGCTTCGGTTACAGAAAGCACTAAAGGGTAAAGCATTAGAATTCGTGAGTAATCAACTATTAATTCCCTCGTTAGTCCCGCAGGTAATCTCGACGCTAACAATGATGTTCGGTCGACCCGAGCATATTATCAATAGCCTCTTGGCAAAGCTTAGGGCGTCGCCAGGGGTCAACGTAAACAAGCTCGATACCCTAGTGAATTTTTCGCTTGAGGTAAGAAATATCGCCGCGTCCATGCAAGCGAGCGGTTTAACTGCGCATTTAAATAATCCCATGCTTGTCCAAGAATTGATCGAGAAACTTCCAGCCCAAATGCGCCTGAGTTGGGCCATGTTCGCTAGATCCAAGGAGCACGTTACGATTGCCACTCTTAGTGACTGGCTTTACGAATCAGCTGAAGCGGCCAGTTGTATTATTTCGATACCAGCGGCCAGTCAAGCGACAACTGACATGGAGAAACGTAAACTCCATAGGGTTAACGTTCAAGAAGAGCGTTCAAGTCAAGAGCTCCAGTGTCCTATATGCAGTGGGCAGCATGAAGTAAAACGTTGTTCCACGTTCGAAAACGCCAGTTACGATAAAAAATACTGCCGCGAGCGCAAAGAATGCGGAGTTAACAAGTGCACAGCAAAGCATCATCCGAAACTCTATAATCCGTCAAGCGAGAATCCACTAGTAGCGAGCCAGCAAGCAAGCAGTGCAAGTGTACTTTATAAGATCGTTCCTATTACAATTTATGGAGCACATAAATCCCTTAACACGTTTGCCTTCCTTGATGACGGCTCGGGCCCTACTCTGATCGAACAAAGCGTAATTGACAAACTAGGTGTAGATGGGCCTGAGACATGTTTATCACTGAAATGGACAGACGGAACTATGCGAACGGAAGAGAATTCTAAAACAGTAAATCTAAATATATCGTCAGCTGAAAACAACACAAAGGTACAGCTCTTCAATGTGCGGTCAGTACAAAGCCTAGATTTACCAAGACAAACACTCGACGCAAAAGAAATGCAAAGGCGGTTCAAACACCTACGAGGCCTTCCGATCCCCTCATATCAAAGGGCGGAGCCTCGAATAATAATCGGCCTGAATAACGTACGTGCAGCTATACCGTTGAAATACAGAGAGGGTAAACCACATGAACCAGCTGCGGTTAAAACACGATTGGGCTGAACAATTTTTGGAGCTTTGGGTCAAGTAAGAGAAGGTGCTGAAACTTATAGCGACTGCGTGTTTCAGCTCCATGTTCACGAACTGGAGGACGATATATCCCTACACAAGCTAGTAGCTGATAAAATGAACTTCGATTACTTAAGTCATCAGGATGACAAGCAAGGAAGCTTTGCTCCTAACCAGTTCCCAAGGTTAGAGGAGGCAGTCCAACGAAAGGAAACCGGCTTCGTAACCAAGCTCTTGTGGAAGCATAATAACATAAGCCTACCCGATAACTACTTGGGGGCTTTACGACGCTTGAACTGTTTCGAGTCCAAACTAGCGAAGGATGCGATGTTAAAATCCAAAGTCGACGAAAAGATCAGACAAATGAAAAGCAAAGGATATATGCGTAAACTGGAACGAGACGAAATGTTTGTGAATCATCCCCGAAAATGGTACTTACCTATTTTCACGGTATGTAACCCAAGCAAGCCAAACAAGGTGCGACTGGTATGGGACGCAGCCGCCGAATATCAAGGTTTTGCTCTGAATAAATGCCTAGATAAAGGGCCTGATTTGTTGACACCACTCATCAAAGTATTGTTCGATTTCCGCGTAGGTCGAATAGGGATAAGTGGTGATATTCGCGAAATGTATCACAGAGTGGGGGTAGATTCCGAAGACCAGCACTCTCAAAGGTTCTTATGGCGGGACTGTGATAAGACCAGTGCACCAGAAGTGTACGTGCTTACGGTAATGAGCTTTGGTGCGAGCTGCTCCCCGTCACAAGCCCAATTTGTAAAAAACAAAAACGCATACGAATATCAAGACGTGTATCCGCGGGCAGCTAAATCTATACTTGAAAGACATTACGTCGATGACATGCTGGACTCTGTAGATACCATGAAGGAAGCTGTTACCTTAGCAAGAGATGTGAGTAATATTCATCGTAACGCCAACTTTCACATTCGGGGGTGGCTTTCTAACTGCAGTCAAGTCCTTGCAGCTCTTGGAAGTGAAGGCTCTGAAGAGGAATTTTGCCGGGCAGGAAACAGGACGGAGCAAGGGTTTGAAGTTGATAAGGTCCTTGGCCTGTGGTGGAAAACTACTCAAGATTGTTTCACATTCTCGTTCAAAAACACCAAAACTAGCGTCGACGTTCTGAAGGGCAATCGCATGCCAACAAAACGCGAGCTGTTGCGGCTGGTTATGTCCATTTTTGACCCCCTTGGATTTTTAAGTTTTTTCATCATACATGCAAAGATCCTACTACAGAAAGTGTGGCGAAGCAACTCAGATTGGGATGACGAGATTCGCTTATCCTGCAACACGAATGGACTCGGTGGCTACGTGCTTTAGGAGTAGCGTACTTCCGCATTGAACACGACAGCGGAATTGTGGTAAGCTTGGTTTGCTCGAAATGTAAAGTAGCTCCGCTCCGCCCTGTTTCGATCCCGAGAATGGAGCTTATGGCCGCAGTATTGGGAGCACGATTGAGTCGCACAATTATCAGCATGCACGACTTGGTAATTGCGTCCATAACCTTTTGGACTGATTCGCGGACTGTGTTGCAATGGCTCAAAAGCGATCCGAGAAGTTTTAAGCAGTTTGTAATGTTCCGAGTCGGGGAAATTCAGGAGTTGACGAACGTTAAAGACTGGCGCTATATTCCGTCCAAAGACAACGCAGCAGATATCGCCACTAAATGGAAGCATGAACCCGAATTTAGCACGACTAGTAATTGGTTTAAGGGCCCCGTTTGGTTAGTTGCACCAAAGGCACTCGAAGAATATGATAAGGAAGAACCAGAGAGATCGGACGAAGAAAATGCCTCGCACTATGTAGCACTTCAGTCTTCAAGCACTGTAAACTACACACGATTTAGTAAGTGGGAAAGATTGCTTCGCTGTATTGGATACGTGAAAAAATTTATAAACTGCTTGCTTGCAGTCAAAAAAACACCGCGTATCCCAATCACTAAGCAAATAAATTGTGTCATATCTCAGGTTAAAAATCTGACGATGGAAGAGCTGAGCTGGAGCGAAAACTATCTCTTTAGCGTAACCCAACATGCCGCATTTCGCACGGAGATATTGCAGATCACAATGAACCCTACAAGTGTTTTGCCGAAGAAAAGCAGTTTGCGTAAGTTCTCACCTTATTTGGATGAAAACGGTGTCATTCGACAACGAACTCGAATCCAAAAGGCTGCCCTTGCCGATATTGTAATTATAAATCCTATTGTACTCCCTAAAGATCCTTATATCACACGTTTGATAGTCGAAAGCTATCACCGAAAGTTCAGGCACGCCAATCACGAAACAGTTATAAACACCATTTTTGAGAGGTTTAGAATTCCGGGCCTCCGCAGGCTCTTAAGGAGCATTAGAGCAAAATGTGCGATCTGTAAAATAATAGACGCAAAACCATCAACGCCCGAGATGGGACTACTTCCAATGGCCCGCACCAGTATAAATACCAGGCCATTCACGCTCGTGGGAATTGACTTTTTTGGGCCGATGTTGACAACGATCGGTAGAAGGAATGAGAAGCGCTACGGTGTTATCTTCACTTGTCTCACCAGCCGCGCCGTTCATCTAGAAGTTGCCTATAGCCTCACGACAAGCTCCTGTATATTAGCGATTCGCAATTTCATCGCAAGGCGAGGCAGATCACGACAGATCTTCAGCGATAATGGAACGAACCTGAAGGCGGCAGACAAAACCCTGCGAGAGTCTGAGATAAATTGTATGGGTCTGCAAAACCAGTTTACAGCTACGGACATGGCGTGGAAGTTTATACCACCTGCATCCCCGCATATGGGAGGCGCATGGGAGCGTCAAGTAAGATCAGTTAAGAACACGATGTATAAGATTGTTACACCAACAACTAAGTTGACTGATGAGGTCCTTCACAACTTATTCGCTGAGATGGAGAATATTCTCAACTGCAGACCCCTAACTTATCTCTCTCTCGACACGGCCCAGTGCTAGCGGTGATAAGCCAGTGGGCATATTTAGCGATCACGATAAATATGTTAAATATTCGTGGAGGTACTCGCAACTACTCGCTGATCAGTTTTGGAAGCGGTGGGTGCTGGAATTCTTACCCGACCTGACAGGGCGAACGAAATGGTTTGACCGAGTACGTTACGACTTCGGCTCCCTTTTAGGATGGTATCCCTGAGTTGTCAAATATTTAATTGATTATTTGTTAGTGTGGCAACTACTCTATACTTAACGTTTGGTAACCGGCTTATTTTACCATCACTAGTTGTGAAATGGTCGGCGACCAAAGTAAGTTAAAATATCCTGCATTGTATATCATATTAATTATATTAATATTATTTAGACTTTAAAACATCAATACTGTGAATTGAAATCCGAAATAAACAGCAAAAATCAATTGTGGTATTCCGCTATTAAAATTGGTCTTTGGGCAGACGAAATCCCAACACCGACTAAGTCCTGAAGCCATATGAAACTACACGCAGTCCACGCTCTATAACTAAAATTAACGGCGACTGCTAGAACATATACATATGCATACTTGCATGCGTAAATATATAAGTACCTATCTACATACGTATATGTAGTTTTGTATGAATTTTGTATTTCTTGCTTATTTATATGAATTTTTTTGTTGTGTCCACGGATAGTGTTTGTGTCTACGATTGACGCCATTTATGACATCTTACCGTATGAGCATTCTGGCAGCGGTGCCCTAAGGCGTCACAGCTCTTGCGTCACATCTTACTCTCAGATCTATTGCAGGCAAAGCTGAGTTACATTTGCAATTAAATTTGTATGTATTTGTTTTTCTAATTTATGCAATCCTCAGTTTTATCACAAATTTAATAGATAACTCTGTGTATATTGTTAGAAAATATAAATCACAAGCACCAACATCTGAGATACATATGTACATTAGACGGGGGCCAAAAAAAAAAATTCGTTTTAAGAAAGGTGAAAAAAAAATACTGTAATTTTTTCAGATTTTCAAATTAAAGTCTAGAGGGCTATCATCGCTAGTTTAAATTTTACAGACCTAACCTCCAATTTGGTATAAAAACGACAAATCATTGTTGAAAACCACCATTTGCCTGAATATATTTTTGTAGGAAATTTAATTCCCTACAAAAGCTGCCTAGACTGAAATTTTCTCAGACTAGCCGTTTTCTAGTATTCTAGCCTCAAACATTGGCATGTTTTTTGGAGTTCCCGATTTTGGTTTGGAAATTTGCGAAACATGAAAAAATCAACATCGAATAAAGCTAAATGCATATTCTTAAGGGAAATTGGCTGCAGAATCCGAAATCGATTTCAGAATTCAACAACGGGCCCGAGGTTCGGCCCAAACCTTGCAAAAAAGTCCAATATTATTTTTTGATGGTTTTGTTAGGTTAGAGAAGAACTGCGACCTGTTAGGTTAATTCTGATCACGGATTTTGGGCTTAGCTCGCGAAATGTATTGATTTCACAGATCCGTCAACTTTTTGTTTATTTGTGGCTGCGCCACAAGACTGTAAAACTACACCATCGCAGAGAAATCATATATTAAGCAAAAATATGTTTGCACGTATATGAGAAATGTATATTTTTGGTTATAATATTGATCATATAATGATAATTACCCACTAAACAATTATTTTCGACTTTTTTCCGAAATCGTTACGTTGCGTCTAAAGATTTCTCCGAAATCGAAACCGAATTCTTTTCGAGGTTGTTAAAAAATTTGTATGAGAGGGTTGCGTCAACTGTCGCGTCGACTTCGCTAAGAAATATCTGTGCGACTGCGTTAAGTACAATCTATACGAAGTCTTTAAGAAACATCTTGACGATTTCGTCAAGTACGATCTTCACGAAATATTAAAGAAGCGTCTGCAATAAAGAATTGAATTTTTCTAAACAAAACCTTAACGGTTTAATCTTTTCGAACTCGTTTAGGAAGTTCTTACCAAAGCTTTGCAAGTACTTACCTAATAAACCCAATTTTTTTCATAATAGAAAATTTAATTTTCTTGTAATACCTAACGGATTATAATTTAATTACGTACATTAATATTGACCACTTAAATTGATTATGTAAATCAGGGATGGGCATTATTTTATTTATGAGTGACGAAAAAATTAAAAATAAATTTTTATTCATTATTCAAAAAATTTGAGTGATGAGTGACCGGTTATTTTTGTTCAAAAAATCAAAGTGATAAATGAAGACACGCATGGATGAAGGGGGTATGTCGCATTTTGAGTGAAACGGGAAAATCGACTTTAAAGTTTTGCTTAAACATTTGAGGTTTTTTCTCTTTATGGAAAACTGACATAAAAATTATGCAAAGCCATAAAAGACGTTGCATAATATGCAATAAAAAGAATAAGTTTATGTGTAGTACTTTATATGATCATTTCGAGATCGTTTTGGGATCGTTTCGTGACTGTTTCGGGATCGTTTCGGGACTGTTTCGGGATGGTTTTGGGATCGTTTCGGGACTGTTTCGGGCTCGTTTCGAGATCGTTTTGGGATCGTTTCGAGATTGTTTTGGGATCGCTTCGGGATCGTTTTGAGATCGTTTTGGGATCGTTTCGGGACTGTATCGGTATCGTTCCGAGACTGTTTCGGGAGTTTTTTCGGATCGTTTCGGAATCGTTTCGGGATTGTTTTGGGATCGTTTCGGTGTCGTTTTAAGGGCGTTTCGGGGTCGCTTCGGGATTGTTTCAGGATCGTTTTGGAATCGTTACGAGATCTTTTTGGCATCGTTTCGGGATCGTCTTGGGATCATTTCGAGATCTTTTTGGGATCGTTTCGGGATCGTCTTGGGATCATTTCGAGACTGTTTCGGGATCGTTGTGTGGAGATCGTTTAGAGATCGTTGCGGTCGTTTAAGGATCGTTTCGGGATCGTTTTGGGATTGTTATGGGATCGTTTCGGGATTGTTTTGTGATAGTTTTGGAATCGTTTTGGGATCATTTCGGGACTGTTTCGGGATCGTTTCAGGACCATCCCGAAAAGATCCCGAAACAGTCCCGAAACGATCCCGAAATTTCCGAAAATGGTCTCGAAACGATATCGAAACAATCCGGAAACAGTCCCAAAACGATCCAGAAAATGGTCCCGGTTACGCCGAATGTATTGCGCATATGGGTATCATTTGCCGGGGTCGCGAGGGACGAATTTTTCATTTGTAAATAACTGATTACAAATTAAATTTTATCGTTATTTAAGAATTCCATAAATAAAAATAACGTGTTATTCATCACTTAAAATTTCTTGAGTGATAAATAAAAAGACATTTTATTCAAGAATCGCTTGAAATAAAAATTACTTGTTATTTATTTCTTGGATTTTTTTGAATAAAAATAACCGGTCACTCATCACTCGAAATTTTTTAAATAATGAATACTTTTTTATTTTTTATTTGAATAATTTTTCATTCAAAATGGCCCAACCCTGATGTAATTAAGTACAAATTTATAAAGTTCTGGTTCTGTTAATTTTCAACGAAGTTGGTTACAAAAACTCGTTAATTTTGACACAATTTTCTGTACAAAATTTGTCAAAATCGATGTTACGTTAGGTTAGGTTCAAGTGGATGCCGCAGAGGCACACCTAGGCCAGTATTAAAAGGCCCGTTGGTATTATCGGGATTCTCCACATAGCAGAATCCCGGGACTGACGTTCCTAGACTGACACCGTTACTCCTCCTCGAACCATTTAGATGACTTGATGAAGGCTATCAGGTGCTTTATGACCAGCTCCGTGACCTGGCGTAGGCTAACCAGGAAGGGAACTCCCAAAAAGCGCATTCTCGCGCCACTTAAAGCCGGGCAGTTGCAGATGAGGTGCTCCAACGTTTCCTCCTCCTCATCATCCTTACAACTCCTACAGCATCGTCGGTAGGGCACACCTAGACTTTCTGCGTGCCTACCAATGAGGCAGTGCCCAGTTAATTCGCCTATTAGTATGGAGATTTCTCTTCTCCTTAGGGCATAAATTTGTCTTGATCTTTTATGATCCCATTTCGGCCAGGTTTCTTTGGATATCCGGCATCCTGGAGATTACAGCGATCTTTCGTTGGCTTGGCGGAGTGTGTACTCCTTCAGCATTAGCTGAACCTGCTTGGTCGTGCCCTGCCTCGAAAGTTCGTCTACCCTACAATTTCCCTCAATGTCCCTGTGCCCCGGAACCCATGTGAGGTTCACGCGGTTCTGTTGGGCCATCTCTTGTAGAGATCGACGACAGCTGAGCGTCAGTTCAGAGTTGAACGAGTAAGAGCCAGGGGATTTGATGGCCGCTTGGCTGTCGCTGAAAATAAAAATATCCTGTCTGATAGTGTGTTGGCCTATCCAAGCCGCGGCGTCCGTGATTGCTGAAACTTCAGCATGGAAGACACTGCAGTGATCAGGTAGTCTGAAGGAGAGCTCAAGGTTCAGATCCTTTGAATAAACCTCTCCTCCAACTCTGCCGTCTAACTTCGAGCCATCAGTATAAATGGAAGTGCCGCCATGAGTGGCGGGACTCCGATCCATGCTCTCCCATTCTTCTCTGCTGGGAATGTTTATTTTAAAACCGCTATCTCCGACTGTTGTGGTCGCACAACGATCTGTGCTCAGCGGAAGAAAGTTATAGGATCCCAAAATACTGGCGTGTCCAGTAGTGCTTGCGCCCCAGCCGGACGTTTCCCTTAGACGCAGAGCCGATGCTGCTGCTACCCGGTGCCCTGCCAGATCGAGTGGCAAAATGCCAAGAACGGCCTGGAGTGCTTCATTGGGCGTTGTTCTTAACGCACCGCTTATACAGATCATGCAAGATCTGTGTACTTTACCTAACAGGTTAAGGTTTGTTGCCTTGCTCAGCGCAGGCCACCATACCACAACTCCATAGAGCATGATTGGTCGAATTATTGCAGTGTAGCTCCATTTGCATATTTTGGGGCTGAGCCCCCATTATTTTCCAATGGCTCTTTTGCACGTGTCAGCCGAGTTCAGGCGCATGTCATTCAGTTTTGGTAATATTAACGGTGGTATCTTATAGCGGTTGGTGAAAAGGACCAGTTCTACTTTTCCCGGGTTGATGCCCAGTCCGCAGCGCGAGCACCATGAGGACACCTCTCGCAGTGCTACTTGCATCAAGTCGCACAGGGTTTGTGGGAATTTGCCCCTTATACTATAGCTAAGTCGTCTGCATATGTCACTACCTTCCCGCGTTTACCGCGTGGTTTTGGCACTGTGCAAGCCTGCTCTAGGGCATTCGAGAGCGCCGTTGTTAAGGTCTTTACCAGATCCTCCAACTCCCCTACTGATGAGGGGACTTGTGGGGGCAGTGCTGGTAGGTCCCTAGATAGTATTTCATTGTGTTGCTGCCAGTTAGTGTTACCTGGGTTGCGTTTCATAACCGCCTGCTCAACAGAAAAGTCTAGAACTAATTCTACGTTCTAATGTTCATCGAGAACACGCCATTTCCTGACCCACTCATAAGCGCCTTCGCTGCAAATAGTGAGATCTATTACCTCCCTACGGGTTTTAGTAATAAACGTAGGTTCGTTACCCACGTTGCAAACTACCAGGTTAGTTGTTAACAAATAGTCAAACAACGAATCTCCTCTAGCATTGATATCGGAGCTTCCCCACTGGACGTGATGAGCATTGGCGTCAGTTCCGATAATAAGATGACCCATGGAAAACTTTGCCACCAGGTCTTTTACCTCCCTCTGTGGCGGAGGTTCTTCGGCGTCGTAGGGCATATAGACCGACGCCATCGTCAGGCTGGTACTGTCGACTGTTAAACTGGCAGCTGTAACGTCACCATTGGTATAGTTGGGCAAGAGAAAGGCGTTCAGCACAGACTTATCCAAAATACAGGCTCTAACCCTGCCACCCTCGCTGGCTCGGATAAGCTTAAAACCCTTAGTCCCCAAACCGCAAATCCTTGAGCTGTTGACCCAGGGTTCCTGGATGAGGACCACATCTACGTAGCCTTTAGAGAAACGACTGACTGATGCAGCCTCGGCTGCTTTAGATTTGTGCAGGTTTATCTGAATCACCACCAACATGAGAGCACCCAGACTTCCCTGCCACGGCCGTATCGTCGAGTTCCACCTCGTCTGGAGGCTTATCTTTTAACGACGATTTGTTCAGACAACGATTTGGCGTGGCGGAGACCGTACTAACTGTGGCAGTATCAACATTGGTGCGCCAAGGACTAGCTGCTATCACTGTGACTTTGAGATCTTCCCCGTCCAGCAGGATGTCTCCCATCTCCGAGCTGTTCACTGCTCCTTAGCCATTTCACGTGGCAGATACCATACTTTCCGAGTCGGACATCTCCGACTCGTCTTCCGGCACTGCGATGTCCGAGACCTCCGGTGCAGCCGAAATAGCAGCGCGCTGTGCATCGCCGCGGTATACGTGGATCACGATCTGACCCATGCCGTAGTGCACTCGTCCATTGCACTGTTTAAGGGGCTCGAGTGCCTCCTTTTTCAATGTGAAGACCACTTGCCTATCAGGCCCTACCGTATCCTCATCCAGATTGACACTCCAGTCCTGCGTCGGGAGAGACGGGTGCAGCATCCGGAGAATTCTCTCAGGTTCAGCAGGGATGGCAGGAATGGCAGGAATCCATGCTCTCGCCCTTGGCCGAGCCGGGATGTCCTTCCAGTCGACAACTTCGATTCTTGCCCCTTGGTAGATCTCACCCAGTCTTGCAGCTCCTGCCTTATACAGTGCAACAGTTTTTGCATCCTCGCAAGCGAATACCTTGATTCGGCCCTGGTGCCATCCCGCCTCAGAACCCATCGGCGTGGCACCCGGAGACTCATCCATAATGTCGAGAAGGGCATTGCCGATCGCGTTCCGGACGTACCGCCACTGGTCCCTAGGGATGGCCCAGCTTTGGTTACCTCGGTCAATGATGCCTATGAGGATCCTGTCCTTAGTCACTTCAGCAAAGCTGAGTTTACCCACTACGGGGGCGTTCTGCTGCCGCTTCGGGTGAGGTTTTAAATCCACGTCCTATCTCTGGCGTTTGAAGGGATTTCCATTAACCTTCTTTGGCGTGTAATTGCTTTGGAAGTTCGGTAAGATAGCTTCAGCCATCTCCACCGTCTTCCTGGAATTCGGCGATAGCGTCTCTTGTGAAATACCCTCGTATTTTTTCAGGATCCTTACGGCCGCTCTTTTGTCCAAGTACTCAGAGCGACTGGGAGATGTCTTTTGGGGGGAATTTCGACCCGTAGTTGCCATCGCGGTCGTTCCCTTATTTGGATCTCTGGGGCCAGGTCGTGAGACCACTGCCACAGACGTTAAAGACTTGGTTTCGGTACCGGCACTTACTGGGGGTTTAGCATCAGCCGTTGATGGCTTCCCTGTGTTTGTACCGGTACTTACTTTAGGGATTGCCCCCTTATTATCCAGAGCTAATCGACCCGTAGTTGCCATCGCTGTCGATCTCTCGGCTGATAAAGAAATGGAGTTTGTCTTCCGACGTTGCGTTCTCGCTTGCTCCAGCATTTTCCTCCTCTGCTGTGCAGTATACATGGTTGTATCTTTAGTTTTAGGTTTTTTATTACTATTTTTCATCTTGTTCGTACGACCCCTCGCCGGGCAAGGCCAGTTTAGGGTCAAGGGAAGAGTAAGGGGAATGTGTCGTCCGCCGCGGCACAGCCCCATATCGCGGTAAGGCCATAGATACTCTCCGAGGCGGCCCGGTATCAGAGAGGCTCCGTTCGATTACAGCCACAGAGCTACGCTGCCGTTGTGATCATAGCGCCGCCCGGTACTACATCACGAGAGAAGCCAAGCCTCTCTGGCACGACGACTAAGATCTTCCCCCTCCGAATCCAGGGTGTTTGCCTCCCGGCTGCAAACATCCAATGGGCACGTGATGCAGCCGGGAGGCAAACACCCTGGATTCGGAGGGGGAAGATCTTAGTCGTCGTGCCAGAGAGGCTTGGCTTCTCTCGTGATGTAGTACCGGGCGGCGCTAGGATCACAACGGCAGCGTAGCTCTGTGGCTATCGACTTACGCCCTCGTATCGCTGCAAGGTGTCCACCCTTCACGAGGGAAATCGATGTTAACGACAATAACGAATTTCCTTAAAAAGTTACAGAAACTGTGTGCAGAAATCGTCCTTTTTAAAAATTTGCCATGCGATCCTTGGCGCCGTTAACACGTTTTTTGATCGTTTCGTCTATTTGTAGGAATTGGAATACTCAAATAAATTAGATATTTGGATTTAGCAACTGTGGTTTGAGTAATAACTTACCCCTACGAATTTTTTTTAGCTTAAAATCCTTGACAGCTATGCAGGTATGTATGTGGTTAATTGCATTCCAAGTATCATTGTGTTTTCTTTTAAGCGTTTCACTTGTTAAAAAAATGTATGTATAAAAATGAGTGATTTTTCTTTAAACTTTCGCTTTTGCTATCGTTTTTAATTAAAATAAATTTTTTCTTAACATCAAAATCAATGCTTTTAAGCTTCATAATTTTTTTCCCAAACTTTTTTCTTTCAATTCTTGTACACCTTCGCTTTACGAAATGGTTACGAATTATTTACGTTAAGACGAAAGACATTCGGTTTCATTTAGAAAAGTCTGATATCAGCCTAATTCGGAAGTATTTGTTTGGTGGGTAAATACATATTAGAGCTGATGATACCCGAAGACCCGGGTAATCCCCGGGTACCCGGGCTTTCTATTACCCGGGCATTACCCGGACCATTACCCGCTATTACCCGGGTAATACCCGGGCATCATATGGCAAACTTCTACTGTAAGCATGCTTGGTTTCTTTCAAATATTCAATTCAGTGTACCAGGCGCACAGAATTTAAATGTAAGCAAATAAAAAAAGCTGAAATGAAAATTCAGTTAATACAGTTTTGAGCAAAACATAAGAATTGTAAACGGAAATTTATACAATTTCTTTCATATCAATTTGTGATGTAATCTTATAAAGCTGTTAGCAATAATAAGTATAATACTAAGAGCTTACAAATTAGGAGAATATTAAGAAGTCTATACACACAGAATGATTTTTTTGACAACATGAACCATGTTAAACTAACAAGAAAGGTCCTGTTGAAATTGCATGAGATAATGAGGCAGATAGTGTTGTCTTAACAGGAAGGCATGATGTGTTGAAAGAAATGCATGCAAATTTTATAGCAATTCATTTGAATTTAACACGAAGTCAAATTTTTTAACATGAGCGATAGTGTTAAAAAAAATAACCGGAAAAGTGTTGAACATTTTTCCCGAAAATCTTATGTACATATCGTCGCTGCGTCTGCCAAAGCAGATAAATATTTTTTTCTTAAACATTTTTATTTCATACTTATTTAGCACGGTCCATTCCGGACAGTTCTGCGTTTTTCTAGTTTAGAAGTTATCGAAAAAAGATCTCTCTGGTTATACTGTCATCTGGTACCTAAAACATCTCCTCAGTGTGTAATAATTTCGAAAGCAATTTAAAACAGGCTAGTATCGTTTTTAACGTATATATTGATAAATGAAAATATTTAAAAAAATACATTTATAATGAGAGGTATCCAATGATGGTAAAAGAGTGTAAATAATTTTTGAAGAAGGATATACATATGTACACGAGCCACTAATTGAAAGATAAAATACCTTGTAAATGGTACATTTTTTTAACAAAAGCGATATAAATAATCAAATGGCGCAGCGATGAAACGGAAGAAGACCTAATAATTGACTTGAAATTAACTGAATTCCTTACAAGGTTTATTAATAGAATTTATAGGCAAAACACTACATCTCCCGTGATACAACAAAATCAAGTAAGTAGTTCTCCCGTGACAAATGCAAAACCAAGTAAATCTCAGTTATTTTCCCAAATACTTTCTTGGTTTTGCATTTGTCACGGGAGAGCAACTAACTTGGTTTTATTGTGTCAAGGAAGACATACACTATATACACTCCACAAAATAATTATAAGACAAGACAAGTTTATATATAACAAAATCAAGTTAAAACTTTTGGTGTTTTTAATGAGCAGAATCATATTTGAATGAAAGCTCACAAACTTTGCAATTCATTTTCATTTCTTTTCTTTTCTCAAGCGCCACTTAATTTCAATGGCTTCTAGCACGGTATTGTAGTATGGTACTCCAGTTGCTGGGGCAAAAACAATTAGAAAACGACTGATACACATCAGTGTAGTTTCCGGGTCATACTAAAATATGTACTACATGTCTGTTTACCTTGTCATATCACTTTTGTAACACGAACCAAACTAGTTAGTTATTATTCACTTTTGGTTAATGACGAACAAACTAAAAGGTTTTCGTTTTACAAAGAATATCAAAATATTTAGCACAATCAGAATCATCCATTTCAACAAACAACTTGAAGTTCAGTTTATTGTACATGAAAAATTGTTGGTCTTATAATTAGTTCGTGGTGTGTATCTAATATCTTTAAACGAGTTAATCTTGTATATATGTATTTTTGTATGTACGGACTATCTCGAGAACCGCTTGACCGATTGGGATGAAATTTGGCACAAAGATAGTATGATGGATTCTAAGACTATCCACTTTAGGGTTGCCACTTGGGGCGGTTTACAGGGTTGCCACCTATCCCTTTTTTTTAATTATGGAGCAAGATATGCCAATATGGGTATCATATGAAAGGTATTTTCCGCGAGATACCAACTAAAATATTTTCAAGTAGAGTTGCCACCTAGGGTTGCCACCTTACCACAATATATTTGTATATCCGGTACTATCTCGAGAATCGCTTGGCCGAATTGGCTGAAATTTGGCATGGCGATAGTATGATCGATTTTAAGACTACCCACTTTAGGGTTGCCACTTGGGGCGGTTTACAGGGTTGCCACCTATCCCTTTTTTTAATTATGGAGCAAGATATGCCAATATGGGTATCATATGAAAGGTATTTTCGGCGAGATACCAACTAAAATATTTTAAAGTAGGGTTGCCACTTAGGGTTGCCACCTTACCACAATATATTTCTATATCCGGTACTATCTCGAGAACCGCTTGACCGATTTGGATGAAATTTGGTATGTAGATAGTATGATTGATTCTAAGACTATCAATTTGGGGGTTGCCACGTCATCATTTGGGATAATTTTTGGGTTATTTTGGGAACATCTGAAGGACTATTCAAGGATTATTTTGGGATCATTTTTGGATAATTTTGTGGTAATTTTCGAATCGTTTAGGGTACATTTAAGGGTGTTTTTGGGGTAATTTGTGAATTATTTTTGGACCAATTTGGGATCATTTTAGGGTCATTTTGGGATCATTTTTGGGTAGTTTTGGGTATCAAAGTAAAGGTATTGTCGCCGACATACCAGCTAAAATATTTTCAAGTAGGGTTGCCACCCAGGGTTACCATTTTACCGTATTGTAATTGTATTTTGTATTTTGGGATCATATTTGGATATTTTAGGATTATTTTGAGAACATCACTTTGGGATAATTTTGGGGCTTGCTTGAGATCATTTTGGGTTCAATTTCGGATTAATTTGGTACAATTTTGG
Organism: Campiglossa producta; assembly: GCA_964058755.1. Classification (NCBI taxonomy): domain Eukaryota; kingdom Metazoa; phylum Arthropoda; class Insecta; order Diptera; family Tephritidae; genus Campiglossa; species Campiglossa producta. The sequence continues at coordinate 59,861,445 of CAXKVI010000002.1, forward strand.
GTAATTTTCGGTTCATTTTGGAGCCATTTTTGGATAATTTTTGTATCATTTTGGGATAATTTTTGGGTTACTTTTGGAACATTTGAGGGTCTTTTTGGGGTGGTTTTGGGATTATTTTAGGATATATTTGGGATCATTTTGGTGTATTTTTTGGATCGTTTAGTGTGCATTTAAGGGTATTTTTGGGGTAATTTGGGAATTATTTTTGGACCAATTTGGAATAATTTTAGGTTCATTTTCGGATCATTTTTGGGTCGTTTTGGGTTCAATTTCGGATCATTTTGGGAACATTTAAGGGTCTTTTTGGGATCATTTTAGGATTATTTTTGGATTATTTTAGGGTCATTTTGGGATCATTTTGGGTAAGTAAATTTAGCGCGGCCGCCGTGGTGTAGCGGTCAAGTGTTCGGCCTTCTACACCAAGTCGTGGCGGTTCGATGCCCGTCAAAAGTAACATCAAAAATTATTTAGAAAGAGAATTTTTCTAAAACGGGGTCGCCCCTCGGCAGTAGTTTGGCAAACTCTCCGGGTGTATTTCTGCCATGAGAAGCTTCTCAGCAAAAAATTCATTTGCTTTGCAAGTGCCGTTCGGAGTCGGCAAAAAACTGTAGGTCCCGCCAACTTGTAGGAAAAACTCAAAAGCAACACACCACAAGTTGGAAAGAGAAGCTCGGCTAAAAATCTCGTTAGAGGTTATGATTACTTGTTGGTATATCGCCGCCATTAGTTAGTTTAAATTTAGCGCTAAATTGATAGCACCGAGCAAGCTCGGTCACCCAGGTACTATGTATGTATGAGATCAATTTCGTTTAATTTTATAATTGAAAACAAAAAAAAAATCTAGTTGCCATTTCCCAAAAATTTAAAAAATTGTTCCAGTAGCGTCACATATAATTTTGGATTAACAAAAAAAAAAAAATTGCGATGTGTAAATGTATGTGATTAATTTCGTCACCAAACATTGTAGGATTGAAAAAATATCTAGTAGCCTTTTCTCAAAAATGAAAAAATTATTTCCGTAGCGTCCAAATAAAAAAAAAGTTAAAATTTGTTTATAAAAAATTTCCGTTGAGGATTGTAGGATTGAAAAAAAGCTGGTACTCATTTTTGAAACCATTTAAAAAGTTTATGGTTTTCTCTTAAAAATTTATAAAAACATTATTATAGATTACCCTACATCGGAAGACTGTTCCAAAACTTACCCATCATGTGGTTGCTGCAACAGCCGCCAAACCCCAAGACTAAAATGTGTTATCGTAAGAGATAAAAGGTGGTAATTGCGAGCGCTACCTGCTGGGCAGTTACATTTTTTTTCTGAGAATATTTTATGACCGATACACACTTCGCGAATTTCATGACCACAGCCGAAGTTCACTACGTTTCTCAACGAAAGTTCCCAAAGTATTTTTATGTGTTATATGACTGTTGGAAAATCTTTATTTTTAACACTAAAAATTTCCCAGAGAGGTTTCTTCATGGTGCTCGCGCTGCGGACTGAGCCTCAACCCGGGAAAAGTAGAACTGGTCCTTTTCACCAACCGCTATAAGATACCACCGCTAATACTACCAAAACTGAATAACGTGCACCTGAACTTGGCTGACAAAGCCAAGTTCTTGAGCACAGTTCTGGATAGGAAACTAACCTGGAAGGAGAATGTTCTTCAGCGCCAGAAGAAAGCGTGTATTGCACTCTACACGTGCAAAAGAGCCATTGTAAAGAAATGGGGGCTCAGCCCCAAAATATGCAAATGGATCTACACTGCAATCATTCGACCAATCATGCTCTATGGAGTTGTGGTATGGTGGCCTGCGCTGAGCAAGGCAACAAACCTTAATTTGCTAGGTAAAGTACACAGATCTTGCATCATCTGTATAAGCGATGCGTTAAGAACAACGCCCAATGAAGCACTCCAGGCCATTCTTGGCATTTTGCCACTCGATCTGGAAGGGCACCGAGTAGCAGCAGCATCGGCTCTGCGTCTAAGGGAAACGTCCGGCTGGGGCGCAAGCACTACTGGACACGCCTGTATTTTGGTATCCTATAGCTTTCTTCCGCTGAGCACAGATCGCTGTGCGACCACAACAGTCGGAGATAGCTGTTTTAAAATCAACATTCCCAGCAGGGAAGAATGGGAGAGCACGGATCGGAGTCCCGTCACTCATGGCGGCACTTCCATTTATACTGATGGCTCGAAGTTAGACGGCAGAGTTGGGGGAGGGGTTTATTCAAAGGATCTGAACCTTGAGCTCTCCTTCAGACTACCTGATCACTGCAGTGTCTTCCATGCTGAAGTTTCAGCAATCATGGACGCCGCGGCTTGGATAGGCCAACACACTATCAGACAGGACATTTTTATATTCAGCGACAGCCAGGCGGCCATCAAATCTCTTGGCTCTTACTCGTTCAACTCTGAACTGACGCTCAGCTGTCGTCGATCTCTATAAGAGATGGCCCAACAGAATCGCGTTAACCTCACATGGGTCCCGGGGCATAGGGACATTGAGGGAAATTGTAGGGCAGACGAACTTGCGAGGCAGGGCACGACCAAGCAGGTTCTTCGCGATAAAGAGCGCTTAGGTATGCCGTTTGCCACATGCAAGCTTATGCTGAAGGAGTACGCACTCCGCCAAGCCAACGAAAGATGGCTGCAATCTCCAGGATGCCGGATATCCAAAGAAACCTGGCCGAAATGGGATCATAAAAGATCAAGACAAATTTATGCCCTAAGGAGAAGAGAAATCTCCATATTAATAGGCGTATTAACTGGGCACTGCCTCATTGGTAGGCACGCAGAAAGACTTGGTGTGCCCTACCGACGATGCTGTAGGAGTTGTAAGGATGATGAGGAGGAGGAAACGGTGGAGCACCTCATCTGCAACTGCCCGGCTTTAAGTGGCGCGAGAATGCGCTTTTTGGAGTTCCCTTCCTGGTCAGCCTACGCCAGGTCACGGAGCTGGACATAAAGGACCTGAAGGCCTTCATCAAGTCATCTAAATCAGTCCCGGGATTCTGCTATGTGAAGAATTCCGTTAATACCGGGATTTTCCATATGGCAGGTTCCCGGAACTGACTTTCCTAGTGTTGGTGATATCACAACGGGCCTTTTAATACTGGCCTAGGGGTGCCTCTGCGGCAGCCACTTGAACCTAAACTAACCTAACACTAAAAATAATAGTACAACAAAAATACCGATGCAATGTAATAGTAAGTTGAGTGGATAGGGGCAGTAGCCCCACTTACGCCCCCTTCTCTACACACCAGTCTGAGGCAGAAATTTTTATTTCAATTGAATTTTTGTTTTTGTAGCAACCTATTGTTATTTCATGTAAATTTTGTGCGCCTGATACAAAACTTGAAAAAAAAATTGTTTCGAAAAAGTATCAGCTGCACTGACAAATACGCCAGCAACCTGTTTCAAATTTTAATACTACAGCAATGTGTAAAACAATAAGACCGAATATAAATATTCTAGCTATGTATGTTTATTTTTATGTTAGCTTTAAATCCAAAAATGTTGGAACAATTTTAAAATTAAGGTTGGCTCTTTTACCTCGCTTTGAAAGTTTTTACTTGTTGGGGTGAAAGCATTCATCCTTTGCTTCAGTAAAATATACATAGGATTTTCGGGATTGAGTTTTCCTGATGATTTTGACTAAAACCTTTCTAGGGACTAAAATGTAGAATTATGTTTAGAGGTAGCGACAAAGAACAGCAGATAGAACCCAAGTTTCATGTAGATACCATTCAATATACAAAAGGGTTGAAAAAATCACAGCGAGTATCTTTTTTAAATGAAACGCAAAACTGTTGGGATATTTTCAAAATGCCATTTTTATGCTCTTACTATTATATTGTTGTTAACAGCTTTAGAAGTTCACATCACAAATTCATATGAAAGAAATTTCATAAACTGCCGCTCATGATTCTTATATTTTGCCTAAAACTGTATAAACTGAATTTTCATTTCAGCTTTTTTTATTTGCTTACATATAAATTCTGTGCGCCTGGTACACTGAATTGAATATTTGAAAGAAACCAAGCATGCTTACAGTAGAAGTTTGCCATATGATGCCCGGGTAATTTTATAAACCAAATAATAAAAGCTTATTTTTAAAAAAGTTTTTTTTTCTTTAATTTTTTTTTTTACTTTTTAGTTCGGTTTATCAACAAGAGGCAATAATGTCGCAGCGACATCAATCGGCTGCTAGCAGCAACAGAAACCATAGAATCTTTTACAATAAAGCCGCGTGGTTAATAAAGTTACTTTCGGTTTATCAACAAGAGGCAATAATGTCGCAGCGACATCAATCGGCAGCTAGCAGCAACAGAAACCATATAATCTTTTACAATAAAGCCGCGTGGTTAATAAAGTTACTTTTGGGATATTGGAATAAAAACTAAACGATAAATGGGATTTTTGAAATTAAGCTAATTTTTTATTTACTGTTAGCGAAGCCTGAACGATGATGAAAATTTGCAAAATCCCATCTTAACTGCAAGTTAGTACAACATCAAAAGCAAAATTTCCTGGAATGAAAACTTTCGAATATCTCTACTCGTGCGCCACCTATCGGAATTATTTTTTTGTTATTTTGCGTGGAGGCAGAAAACTAAACGATGATGAAAATTTCAAGATCCTACCTCAACGGGAAGTTCGTTGAAAAACGAATTAATCGACACTGAAAACAGACCTTCGTAATTCTCAAATAAAGCGACTCACGCGAGTTATGTGGAATGCCCCCTATGCCGTTCGGGTTGAGGAAAAAGGGAAAATAAGTGTATTTTCCCTGCAGGGAACTCAGGCACTAGTGACACAAATTTCTGGTTCAGAACTAGATATAAAGTGGCCAATAAGAACTAGTACGTTAGTGATTACATTTGCACTAGTTCGAAACCAGCGTTTGAGGAGTCATTAAAATGCATTTGGATTCGTATTTGAATTTAAGTTTTTGTATTTCATTTATATTCAGAACTATAGAAATAGTACCAATAAACGAACTAGATCCAAACTGTCGAATTTTGTACTAGTTCCAGCCTAGGACATCGCCATGTTAAATTCGCCAGTTGATTTCATGTAAAAAAGATAGTTCGCGAACTAGTACTGGTTCGGAACGCACTAGAAGCGAACTAGCTCTGAACTAGAGATTTTCCCTACAGGGTTAAGATACACTTATTGGCCCAAAATAAATATAGTTATGCTCACTCAGCACTTCGCATAATATCACCCACACATTAACCGGCAAGATTAAGCCTTGCCTATGGTTCCACTTGAGAACCATACAAATACAATAATATATACAAATTAACATACTTATTGGTGTCCAATTCAGGAATCCAAAAGATTCTTGAATGAAATAAGAGAACCAACAAAGTACAATAAACAAATAACGATGGCCGCAACTATGTTGCAGCCAAGTAAATAAGTGGGAATGTGTGGGATTCTGAGTAGGGTAAATAGAATAGGTACACATGTACATTTTTGTATAAGCTTAGGTTAAGCGATAGATTTTAAGAAGTCGAAAAGACAGTTGTCACTTCGAGCCTGAAGCGGCAATTCATGCCTCTCGTAAACTAATAAAATTTAATAAAATGAAATAAAACTAAAAAGTCTAAAGAAAAGATCATTTCGAATAAAAACTTAATTAATTAAATAAGAGAAAATAACGTAAGTACTCTGCCCAGCGTCTGGCTATCCGAGCAGACGTAACTGGCGCAGTCGGTAGGATATGAACGGAAAAGAACAAAAAAATAACAAAATTAATGAAAAGAACATCGACTTGAAACGATCGTTTATAAAAGAAAAAAGAAAGAAAGAAGAAAGAACCTGCAACAAGTGAAGTGAAGAAGTTAAAAGAAGTAGAAGGGAAAGAAAGAAAAATACTTTTTTTTTTGTGCGCGGTATTTGTAATACCGACGCTAAATCATCATCCGCATGGAAGTGGAATACCAACCTAGGAAGATCGAGGTAATTGGAAGCTAAAACGGGCGGAATTCATTGGCGAGTGTAATGGGAGTGGAATAGGAACGAGGCCACGATAATATAATATCCCCAAATACAACAACAACAAGTAAGGTGCATATAAAAACTGCAATCAACACAAGTACAAGTAAGTCTGCCAGTTGTCCAAATATATATTGTTCCGCGGTGCACTAATGAGAGGGCCAACACTGTAACATTAAAGCTCCTCGATGCAAAAGCTCCACGCAATCTACACCGAAGTCCAGAACCACATTTTCGGACAAACTTGATGTCCCAAATTTATAGCAAAGATCTTGAGATAACCAAAGGGAATTTTCCAGGGGCGGATTTTAATTTTATGCCAACAAGGCGTCAGCGCGGTGCAATAAATTTAAAGGTTAAAAGTTGTTAAAATTAATGTAGTAGAGCCTTGTAAAATGATGCATGTCACTTTTATGTAGTTTTAGTGAGATATTTTATATTCTTTTACTTTGTACGCTACGCTGTAGTGCTACCAAAAATACACATTTGTACAAATGTTTGCACCTCGCACATACTACGCCCTTGAGCGATAACACACCAACGTCTTATATCAATAGTTTTATACATTGAATTATTGCGAAATTTATTTTTTTTTGGGTGTGTTCCTAATTTTTTTTTTGTGAACTTCCTTTTCACCCAAAATGGCAAGCATGGAGGATTGTCTAGTGGCCATAACACAGCTGTTGCAGGAAAATGCTGCACAGCGTAGGACAACGTTGAGGCAAAGAATAGAAAGAGACCTCAAATATTTGCAACCCTTCGAGGGCAATACAAAAAAGTTACCCTCATTTATCCAAACGGTGGAGAGAATTTTACCCGATTACGTAGCACAGCAAGAAGAAGCATTTAGGGTGGCTTACGATCTGAAGATCGGAGGATCAGCAAAAAATTTTCTGTCTCTCAATCCACCAGAGAATTGGGACGATTGTAAGGTTAAGTTGAAACAGCATTTTCAATCAACAAAAGATCAGATGTCAATCACAAATGACATCATGAACTTAAGGGTTGCCTCGATTGGTGAACTGAGTCGGAGGACAAAGGACATAGTTGATAATATCACCGAGTTTAGCGCTCTGAGTGAAAATGGTAGTACGATGAAGGAGATCCTTACGGGGATGCTGCTTCAGCGAGTTAAACAATTAGCGGCAGGTACGTTTGCCTGCGCTACTAGAAATGTGGTGAAATGGCCGCAAATGGCGACATTCATATACAATTTCATTGGACTGGATTCGGGGAATTTGAATCCGATGTTTTTGCCAAGCAGACAGAATAGGCAAACGCAAAATTGTAACTCCCGACCACAGAATAGTGGGTATAGGCATGAGAATAATTTTCCACGACAGAACAATAATCACAATAACGGTGGTACGGCCGCAAATAATTCAGGTAGGTATAGCGGCCGTTCACAAAATAATTTTAATAACAATAGGAATGGACAGCCTAATAATTGGCAAGCAAACGGTAGGTATGGGTATGAGTCAGGTCGGTACAACAGGCAGAGTGGCCAACAGGTGAGTAACCGACATCCAAACGGCCAACAGGTAAGTAGCCGACCCCAAAGCGGTCAACAGGCAAGTGGCCGTCAACAAAACAATTATAATACCAACATACAAAATACCTCCCAGCAGACAAGACGTTCAAATGGGCCTCAACCCATGGACGTTGATGCTGCAAGTAAAGTGGAAAACACCAACATAAATGAGGAGTTTTTTACAAACTAGGCTCGGGTGGTGAAAATAAAATTTTAATAACCTTAACATTGTTTAATAAAAGGTTTTTAACACTGGTGGATCCGGGATCCACCATCAGTATTATGAAAAAGGAAGCATTTGATAAATATAATTTGCCGGTCGTTGAGGGGAATAAAATAATAAAAAGTACATTAAATGGGAATATTAAGGGCGCAAACGAGAGTGTTGGTTCCCCCTGTCCCTCGGAATTTCAATTTGTTGATAATGCAAGAATGAGATGGTTAAAAATGGATTTCGATAAACCATATGACCTGTTGCTGGGGAACGATTTTATATTCAAAAATGTCAAAACAATTGACATAGAGAGGGAGGAAATTGAACTTCTTAATGGTGTTAAAATACCATTTTATTCAAGGACGATCCAAGAGCAAGTTTACGCATTGGAATCGGGAAAATTGCAAAACATTCAACTCGATCATCTAAAATCAGATGAACGAAAAGTGGTCGAAAAGTTGCTCAAAAAGTATGAAAAGTTAATATATAAAGAGGGGGACACCCTAACAAACACAAAAACAGTGGTGCATGAAATTAAAACAACTACAAACCAGCAGATTAATTCAAAAATTTATCGGTTACCTCCGAAACATGAAGAGGAGGCTATTAAGCAAATAACAGACCTGGAAAAACAGGGTATAGTTCAAAAGAGTAGGAGTAGGTATAGCTCTCCTATTATAATAGTGCCGAAAAAAGATGACAAGTCGGGAAACAGGAAGTTTCGTTTGGTGGTTGATTACCGGAGGCTTAATCAAATAACTATCGACGACAAATATCCCTTGCCAAATATCGATGGAATCTTGGACAAGTTGGGCAAAGCACAATACTTTAGCACTCTTGATCTCGCAAAGGGTTACCATCAGATTTTAATGGCATCTAAGGATATCGAAAAAACAGCTTTCGTTTCCCCATTGAGTTTATATGAGTATGTTAGAATGCCGTTTGGGTTGAAAAATGCCCCGGCTACTTTTCAAAGACTTATGAATGACATACTGAGGGATTACATTAACAAGATATGTGTTGTTTATTTGGATGACATTTTGATATTTTCCACTTCATTGGAGGAACATCTGAGTTCCATAGATAAAATTTTTTCAAAATTGCAGGAGCACAATTTGAAGATTCAGACGGATAAATGCAGTTTCTTAAGGAAAGAAACAAAATTTTTGGGGCACACCTTAACTAAAGAAGGTATAAAGCCCAATAAAGAAAAAATTGCAGTGATTTTGGATTTGAAAGTACCTAGAACAGAGAGACAACTCAAGAGCTTTCTGGGAGCTACAGGATACTATAGGAAGTTCATTAAGGATTATTCGAAAATAGCATATCCGATGATTAAATATTTGAAAAAAAGGGTGTAAAATAAACCCTAATGACCCACAATACATATCGAGCTTTGAGAATCTCAAATCTCTCATCTCTTCCTATCCAATCCTTAAATACCCAGAGTATGATAAGGAATTTACAATCACAACAGATGCAAGTGACTACGCCATTGGTGCAGTATTGTCACAACAGGGTCAGCCAGTGTGCTATATTTCCAGAACTTTAAATAATCACGAGCAAAAGTATGCCACTACCGATAAGGAGTTTCTGGCAATTATTTACGCAATTACATATTTCAGACCATACATATATGGTAATAAATTTAAAATAATCACAGACCACTGCCCGATTGTATACCTAAATAATAAATATAAAGGAAAAGAGTTCTCGCAACGTCACCAGAGATGGCTTTTGAAATTACAGGAGTATAATTACGAAATAGAATATGTAAAGGGAAGGAATAATGTGGTCGCAGATTTTTTAAGCCGAATCGAGAATTCGCCAAAGATAAATGAAAATAATGATAAGGAATCGAATTTGGAAATGTCGGATACGATACATTCGGCCGAGGAAGAATTGTTGGAACATTTTGCTATAAAGGAGGAGATTGTCAATAAGTATAAGACTCAAATCATAGTGACATATAGCCCTCAAGCTGAAGGCCAGACAATACATGGAAGGAAAATAATAGAGATCGATCCTATGAATGAGGAAATAATATTGAAAAGAATTTTGGAAAGGCACATTAAAAGTGGTAAGGTTGGAATTTTTTCCGAAGTTGAAGATCGAGATTATCATAAAATTCAATTGTTGCTGATATCTATGTTTTCCTGTAATAGCAAGCTGGAATTCGTAAAGTGCACAAAGAGAGCAACAGATGTCATGCAGGAAGAAGAACTGCATAGGCAAATCTCTTTGTATCACAATAATGAATCGATGCACAGCGGTATTGGAGAAACATATAATACACTGAAAGACAAAATTTTTTATCCAAAGCTAAGGGATCATATTCAATTGATAATAAATAACTGCGAAAAGTGCCAACAGATCAAATACGATAGGAAGCCTATAAAACCAAAATTTAGCCTAACAGAAACCCCAACAGATAAAAATGAAATTGTTCATATAGATATTTTTCACTTTAACAAACATTCGTTTGTTACCACAATAGATAAATTAACAAAGTTTGCAGCAGCATATAGGATTACTGACAGGAATTGGAGGTCAAAGAAGACCATATTAATGGAACAATTCGCGAAATTCGGAAAACCAAGAAAGTTATAATGGATAATGAATTTAGAGCAGAACAATTAATACACACTGAGAGAAATGCATTGAATGTTGTGACAATATCACTATTGATAGCGACGAGTTTGATGCAATATTCATTCAGAATGAGCGAGTTATCAAATATTATTTGCTCCCAATAAAAAGTAAAATGACATGTCAACCATTTCGATATGATGTACTATTTTCTATATTTATGGATAGAATGCTAATATATTTGAACGGCACGTAAATATCTATGGTCGTGATATAAATTTCTATTGTCGGTAAATCCATATCCATATTTACTGCATAGTAATAATGGTAAAGACATCGCATTAATATATATTGGCGAAATGTAAATTTTTCTGGGACGCATAATCATAATAGTTCAACAATTTTTACTATGGATTTTCTAACAATATTACAACTTGTTGGAGCGGTTTTTTTAATTAAAAATTTTTTGAATTTCTTATGATTGAACATTTTCCTAAAAATTTTATAAAATACCGTAGCCGAATGGTAGAATACTGGGCTAACGTGCCAGAGGAGCAGGGTTCGAATCTTACTGAAACCAGATGTCAAATTATATAAAATTTTGTTTTTTTAAACTATTTAGAATTTATCAATAGTTTATATGGATACCATTTCAATAGTGATTTATCAAAAAAGCATTGATGAAACATCCATATTCATTGATGGGACAGGATTATCAATTTTTATTTAATGTGATATCAATAATTATGGATGTTCCATCCATAGATTTCCCTCCGTGCAGTATCTAAATGCCGAAAATATTGAGGTCCACCTAACAAAACCCAACAACCACACTGGTAATGCAGACATTGAGAGACTTCACTCAACCCTGTTGGAAAAACTAACAGGAATTGAGGATACGAGTCTTTCAACAGAAATGAGGATGCAGATCGTTATAGCCAACTATAATGATCGATATCACTCAACCATCAAGTGCTCTCCAAGGTTCGCTAAAGAAAGCATTTGTCCATCCATATTACAAGATAGAATTAAAGCAGCAAAAGAAAAAACAATAGCCAAGCATAATATAAAAAGAGAAGACTACATTGAAAATAGAGAAACAGGGCCAATTAAAAACTACAAGAGAGTAAGGCATAAGGATCAACCATATTTCCGAATTAACCCTTTGCAGAATGTCCACCCTTCCAATATAAAAAGACCACAAAAATTTGCGAATTTACCCAACTTAAATTCTGATGATAACGATGATGATGATAGATTTAGTACAGCAGGCCATAATGGAGATGCCTGAGAAAAAAAAAGAGGAAGAAAAAGAGAGGTAAGATAATAATATATAAAACACTATAGGACACACCCTTTGGTAAGTATGAAGAAATCACCATGCGACGCAACCCTCAAACATGTTGAAGGAAACAACTGTAAGACACACCCTTTACAATCTCTAAGATTTAATACACTATCCCAAAGACCATGGCAGTGCACAGTAGACTGTGCCGTGGTCGATACAATTTTTTTTTATTTTTTACAAGTTTTTTTTTATATGTCCTTTGGAAATCTGACTGATTTCACGACTGGGGCAACCTATGAAATGAGATTCGTTTTTTATAAAATCCGTATGAATGTTATAATACAACCCTTAAAACCCCATTCCGACCTCAAAGGTCATAACCAATAGATGGTGTAAATAAAGAAGCATTTTTCCAATTTGTTTTCAGACAATGTGGCGTGCCGTGGTTATTCTCATGATAGCAAACATGGGAACGGCAAGGGGATTTTTACAAGTAACCCCAATACTGGATGAGGCAGGGTACACTATTGTACGAATAGGTGAGGTGGAAGTGGTTAATCAAACCACCACAATTTTACATATAATACAACCACAAGAAATTTTGGAGGTCGTCGACGGAATAAAGGAAGATATTAGGGGCACAGTCATGGCAGGCAAGCGATTTTTGATAAGCGAAGTGGAGAGGTTGGAGGCAAAAATCAAAACAATTCGTCCCGAAGGGATTGGTAGACATAAGAGAGGTTTGATTAACATAGTAGGAACAACATATAATTGGTTATTTGGATTGATGGCTGACGAAGATAGACAGGAAATTTTTGGATATTTAGAGGTACAAAAGGCAAATGATCATAATATAATAAAAACAGTAAACCAACAGATATCAATTAATAGTCATTTTAATGATAGTATAAATTTGATAAGGGAAACAATACGGGAAGACAGGGAAAAGATAAAAAAATTTATAACAGGAGTTAATGAACAAAATAGACATTTTTATGAGCAATTTGTGTTTAATGATTTTATCACTAAATTAAGATATTTGGAAAGCAGAATTGATGATATACAAAATAACATAGCGGCAGCCAAGTATAATTTGGTTCACCCAGGAATTTTAACTAAAGAAGAAATCGATCGTTTTCAGATAGATTTTTATAAATTAAAAATGTCAAAAATGGGAGTTTTGGCATATAAAAATCAATCGTTGGTAATAGCAATTAAAATACCAAAAACTTATATCTCAACAAATTTGAAACTAATTACCCCATTGCCAAACAAAGAAAAATTTGAAATTGAAATAGAAAAGGAATACTTTATTACAGTAAATAACAAACATTTAAATTATAGAAAAGATACTCCCTTAAAAGATTTGAAACCCAGTAAAAATTGTATATTCAAAAATAATTGTTTATTTAAGAAAAATAACAAAACACAAATTTTTAACATAGACGATGATACATTATTGATTGTAAATGCACATGAAAGGGCCTTAAGCCAAAATTGCGATAACCGAGAAATTGTATTGAGAAATAACTTCCCTGCAGTCAACTTAACTAGTTTTATACTAATCAAATACAAGTCAGCTAGGCGGCTTCAACTAGTTCGAGTTCTGTAATTTTTCCATATTAGCAACTGGTATTTTTAACACGACGATGTCCTACGAGATGGCAATTGTCCTTCTCTGCATCAGCACCATACCAATTGGCTGACTAGTCAGCCTCTGCATCAGGAATATACCAGTTGATATACTTGTTATTATACACATCAGTATCATACCATTTAAGATACTAGTTCGTATATACGTCAGGATCGTACCAGTTGAAAGAATAGTTCATATATACATCAGAATCATACCAGTTGGCAGACTAGTTCATATATACATCAGAATCATATCAGTTGGCAGACTAGTTCATATATGCATCAGAATCATACCTGTTGACAGACTACTTCTTATATGCATCAGAATCATACCAGTTGACAGACTAGTTCATTAATGCATCAGAATCATACCAATTAACAGACTAGTTAAAAAAATCATCGGAATCATACCAGTTGTCATACTAGTTCATATATGCGTCAGAATCATACCAGTTGATATAGTAGTTCATTTATGCATCAGAATCATACCAGTTGACATATCAGTTCATTTATGCATCATAATCATATCAGTTGACATACTAGTTCAAATTTGCATCAGAAATATACCATTTGACATACTAGTTCATATATGCATCAGAATCTTACCAGTTGACATACTAGTTCATATATACATCAGAATCATACCGGTTGACATACTGCTCAGTCTATGCGGCAGGACATACTAATCATTATGCCCATTCAGATCGTACCACTTGTCATACTAGTCCACGAATTTGACATTCATTCCAGTTGGTATACTAGTCGGTCTATGCACCAGTATCATAGTCAGCCTCTACATCAGCAATATACCAGTTTATTCTTTAGAAAGCAGCGACTATTTGTATTTACCCAAACACGAAAAAGCATCTGTGAATTACAAGGTAAAAAAGAAGCAGTTACAAGAGAAAAAGAAAAGCAATTGTCCTCTTCTGCATCAGCACCATACCAATTGGTATACTAGTCAGCCTCTGCAGCAGCATTATACCAGTTGATATACTAGTTCATACACAGCCAAAAATAAGCTAAAGGCTCTGAGTTCGATTCTCGGTAAAGTTAACACAAGTTTTTTTTTCTAAATTTTTTAATTATGTTGTTTATTGTATTTTTAATTTAATTATTGAATTCTACTTGCAATGGCTCCTTTCAAATTCCGCGTTCGTCAAGTTTGATTATATAGGTGAAGGCCCAATTGCATTCAACTTTGTAGGATCCACTTTCATACAAAGTTTTTTAAATGTAAAGCGAAGCGAAATTTTTGCAAATGCTCAAAAACGAGGCGCGCATTTGTCAAAGTTTTATGTAATTGGGGCTTTGGGGTTATATTTTTAGGTAAGGTAAATTAAGGTTAAGTTAGTCGTCCACTGCGGAGTTCCGGACCCACATATGATATATAGATAAAATTAAGTCTTATTTTTACATCAAAAAGAGTCAAAGTAAGACTGCTTTCATGCTGGGCCATACACTCGAGTTAATGGAGCATTGGTAGAGTTAATTTATATTGTTGTTGTCAATATACTCAAGTTTATGCCGCAACGTAAAAAAAAATGGCGGTTATATACCAACAGGTTGTCATAACCTCTAACGAGACTTTTGCCGAACTTCTCTTCCAACTTATAGTGTGCTGCTTTGATTTTTTCCCTATGAGTTGGCGGGACTAGTTTTTTTTTTTAATTTAAAAATCTGTGACTGTTCAAACAGTTGAATGCAGTTAGGTTAGGTTAGGTTAGTGGCTGTCGCAGAGGCACACTTAGGCCAGTTTTGAAAAGCCCGTTGTGATACCACCAGCACTAGGAAAGTCAGTCCCGGGACCCGGCGATTTGGAAAATCCCAGCGGTCTGGTTTAGACTATCCAGGAAGGGAACTCCCAAAAAGCGCGTTCCCGCGCCGCTTAAGGCCGGGCAGTTGCAGATGAGGTGCTTCACCGTTTCCTCTTCCTCATCATCTTTGCAGCTCCTACAGCATCGTCGATAGGGCACCCCTTCTGCGTGCCTACCAATAAGGCAGTGCCCAGTTAGAACACATATTAATATTAAGATTTCTCTCCTTCTTAGGGCGTGAATGCCTCTAGATCTTTTATGATCCCATTTCGGCCAGGTTTGTTTGGATGTCCGGCAACTTGGGGATTGTTGCACCTTTCGTTGGCTTGGAGTACACACTCCGTCAAGCCAACGAAAAGTAGCAACAATCCCCAGGGTGCCGGACATCCAAACAAACCTGGCCAAAATGGGATCATAAAAGATCTAGAGGCATTCACGCCCTAAGACATTCAGAAAATTACAATTGATATTCAGAAAACTTTCTGAATATAAACTGAAAAAGGTGTAGTATGATTTCAACCCGAGTTTCATACATACTTGCATACTAGTACGAACCAGGATTTTTCTGACTAGTATTATTTCGCCCAGCAAATTATAGTTGTATACTAGTATGTTTTCTGATTAGATTGGCATTGATTGGTTTAAGGGTAATCAGCAAAGAACTAGTATAAAAACATCCATAAAATGTATAGTAAACGAGCTAGGTGTCTGCTGAGTAGTTTGGAATTGATTAGTTTGAAGGTAGTCAGAAATTAACTAGTATGAATACACCACAAAATTTTTAGGCGTAGAACTATATTGTTTGCTGAGTAGTTCGACATTGACTGGTTTGAAGCTAATCAGCAATGAACTAGTATAAATACACCACAAAATGTATAGTCAATGAACTATATTGTTAGCTGAGTAGTTGGACATTGACTGGTTTAAAGGTGATCAGCAATGAATTAGTATGAATACACTACAAAATGTATAGACAATGAATTATATTGTTTGCTGAGTAGTTCGACATTGACTGGTTTAAAGGTGATCAGAAATGAACTAGTATGAATACACCACAAAATGTATAGTCAATGAACTATATTGTTTGCTGAGTAGTTCGACATTGACTGGTTTAAAGGTGATCAGAAATGAACTAGTATAAATACACCACAAAATGTATAGTCAATGAACTATATTGCTTGCTGAGTAGTTTGGCCTTGACTGGTTTGAAGCTAATCAGCAATGAACTAGTATAAATACACCACAAAATGTATAGTCAATGAACTATATTCTCTGCTGAGTAGTTGGACATTGACTGGTTTAAAGGTGATCAGAAATGAACTAGTATGAATACACCACAAAATGTATCGTCATTGAACTATATTGTTTGCTGAGTAGTTCGACATTGACTGGTTTAAAGGTGATCAGAAGTGAACTAGTATGAATACACCACAAAATGTATAGTCATTGAACTATATTGTTTGCTGAGTAGTTTGGCCTTGACTGGTTTGAGCTAATCAGCAATGAACTAGTATAAATACACCACAAAATGTATAGTCAATGAACTATATTGTTTGCTGAGTAGTTTGGCATTGACTGGTTTAACGCTAATCAGCAATGAACTAGTATGCATACGCCACAAAATGTATAGTCAATGAACTAGAATTTTCGCTGAGTAGTTTGGCATTGACTGCTTTTAAAACTAATCAACAACGAACTGGTAGGCATATGCCACAAAATGGTTAGTCAATGAACTAGTATGTTTGCTGAGTAGTTCGGAATTTGACTGCAGGGTTTTTAATAACATTCACAAATTGTAAAATCGAAATAGATAACGAGGTTTTTGAAAATAATAAAGTAGAGTTCGCAGAAAAATTTCATTATCCTGTAAAAATGTTGAATCAAAGTTACAAAGAAGATGTATTGTTCAAAGAAATAAAAATTAAAAATTTACAGAACTTAAAGGAAATTGAAGAATTAAAATACCACAAAAATGTATCTTATGGTATAAATGTAACAATAGCCATATGCTTGCTAATGTTGATGGCTGTGCAGATTGTATTTTTCAAAAAAAGGAATGTCGAAGTAAAAATCGTTAATAAGCAAAATAAAGAAAGATTGAGTTCTAACGCTGGGGGAATTATGTTAGTAGAAAAAACCCCCAAGCAAACGTTAAATTTAGAAAAAAGAACTCAGGAGAGTCCTAACTCTAGCGGTGGGGGAGTTATGTGGAATGCCCCCTATGCCGTTCGGGTTGAGGAAAAAGGGAAAATAAGTGCATTTTAAGATACACTTATTGGCCCAAAATAAATATAGTTATGCTCACTCAGCACTTCGCATAATATCACCCACACATTAACCGGCAAGATTAAGCCTTGCCTATGGTTCCACTTGAGAACCATACAAATACAATAATATATACAAATTAACATACCTATTGGTGTCCAATTCAGGAATCCAAAAGATTCTTGAATGAAATAAGAGAACGAACAAAGTACAATGTGTGGGATGCTGAGTAGGGTAAATGAATAGGTACATATGTACATTTTTGTATAAGCTTAGGTTAAGCGATAGATTTTAAGAAGTCGAAAAGACAGTTGTCACTTCGAGCCTGAAGCGGCAATTCATATCTCTCGTAAACTAATAAAATTTAATAAAATGAAATAAAACTAAAAAGTCTAAAGAAAAGATCATTTCGAATAAAAACTTAATTAATTAAATAAGAGAAAATAACGTAAGTACTCTGCCCAGCGTCTGGCTATCCGAGCAGACGTAACTCGCGCCACCTAGCGGGTCCAATTTTTTTAACATTTAGAAGTTAATTAAGTAACACACACGTAAAATATCAGCCAAATCGGTCCATAATTACGATTTTGAGTTTTTATTACCGCTATCTCAGCCCCACCTAGCGGAATTTTTTTTTACAAAAATATTTCTTTTCATGGTAGTAATACATGTTACGAATTTCAGCTAAATCGGACCATAAATGCGAATTTTGAAAATATAGCGACCCACGCGCCACCTATCGGGGTTATACATGGGTGCAGAATTTCAGATCAATCGGACACCGGGAAGTGTATCAAATTTAGCTTGCAAGATTTGATTACAGACAGCCGTCAGGTGAAACTAAATAAAAGCTTATAATAATAATAAATTAATTAGAACTGCGTTTCAATAATAATTAGCTGTTTCCTTTTTTCTTCAATTTAATAATTCAAAATCAGCAGAGCCAACTTTTTATGCATAATTGCTCAAAAGAGTGAAGGAATTAGCCGAATGTTGCATTCTTCAGCGCCATCTGCATATCAATATATAATGCTCAGTGCCATCTGCATATCAATAGACAATGCTCATAAGAGTAAAGGAATTCGCCGCGTGGTAAGTAAAGGTACTTTTGGAATACACCACGCAGCGAATTCCAATCTTCTTTCTATGGCAATAGGGAAAAACGACTAAACTTGGGTGATGATTGGATTTGCAAAAGCAAAAGCAATATTTTAGATTTTTTTTTTGTATAATGCATTGTCAGTAAAACCTGATCGATGGTGAAAATTTCAAAACCCCAGCTCAACGGGGAGTTAGTTCAAAATCGAAAGCAAAATCTCTGTAAATTAAATTTTTCAAATATCCCTACCCATGCGCCACCTATCGGAATTATTTTTTTATTATGGTGCATTGGGGTATAAAACTAAGCGATGATGAAAATTTCAAGATCCTACCTCAACTGGAAGTTCGTTGAAAAACGAATTAATCGACACTGAAAACAGACCTTCGTAATTCTCAAATAAAGCGACTCACGCGCCACCTAGCGGGTCCAATTTTTTTTTAACATTTAGAAATTAATTAAGTAACACACACCACGGTGGCGTTTAAAAAATTTAGATGCAATTTTCAGGTACCCCGAAGTTATGATTATGAGATTGTTCTGAATAATTATTGAAAACAATTTTTGAAAAAATTAAAATATTTCCCTGAGCGGATTTTTTTTTTCTTAGAAAAACCTTTTTGAAATACTAAAAATTAGTGAAATGCCATTTTCAAGTTAATAAGACCATATAATTACTTTATTTAAAGGAGTTATACGTAAATTGCAACTACTAATGAGAAGTCAAACAAGAAATAAACCAAAACAACTTATTTTTTAACATTAAATCGATATATTTATGAATATTTCATAAAAAATTCGTATACAAATACAGTTTCAATATTAATTTGTTATAAAAACTGTGGTAAGTATAATATACATACTATTATTATATTAATGTAGACTGCATAATGTGTAATATACAATGTACAATTATATATAATAGCTATATAATAATTATATTATAATTAAACGTGCCTACTAGTATAATTATTCACGTCGCGTACAGCTTCGCGTATTGCTTTCCAAACAGCAATGTTGCGAGCAGTTGAGTGGAGTGTGGAACGTGGAACTAAATTTAATTCCGTTATCAGACTCTAAATTCTGCAGTATCCTCGGGTTGCTTATTTTATTTTCAATTTAATTTGTGCGAAACCTTTGTACTCTTAATGTTAGAATTAAATTTTGCTTTATTAAATTGTGACGAACCTTTGTGCGGTGCGCTCTAACCATAGCTGGGGAACTTCGATTAGAATTACCTACGATTAGAAAAAAAAGTAATCTAATCAATTAGATTTTTTTGATTCCTAATGTTTTAGTTTACTAATTGATTAGATTAGAAGTAATCAAAAATCTAATGGCGATTAGCGATGATTAGCATATCTAATCAAAAGTAATCAAAAAAAATCGATTGGATTTCTCGATTAGTTTTGATTAGATCAATTATTTTGAAATATTTTTGTGGTTCTTTTTCGTTTAATTCATAATGTAGCAAACCAAGGCGAATAAATTTACAGGTGACTTTTTCCCACCATATGACTTCTTCTTCTTCCTTGAAAATCTAATCGTAGCTGTCAAATTTCTTATGTTGTTGCTTTGTCTGACATTTTTAGGCACAAGGAGTGTGTGCGTGCGTGTAGATCTGAATTCGCTCGAACACACCTGTAATGAATTCGCCTTGGTAGCAAACCAACTTTTCAAAAGAAAAGTCAGACCATGAATTCCGTCTTGGGTTATTGACTATTCCAGCAAATGAAAACAGCCTTCGACAGGCGCTGATGACGTAAGCGGGGTATTGAACGCTAGACACGCTTCCTTCAGTGCACCATATTTCTTCCAAATTTCAGGACCTGGCGTCGGGTCATTCAAATACGCGTATAGCTGATTGCTAACCACTTCTTTGAAATCGTTTGACCCGGTTGGTGAAATTGGTGTTTTGGCAATTAACGCCTCTTCATCATCTTCTAGAACCAGAAAAATATTTAGTTCGAAAAATCATAAAATATTGATAAAATTACCTTCATTATTGAAATCATAAAAAGAGCTTTCATAGTCTAATTGAGGCACGACTGTTTCAAAACATGTGGAATCATTTTGGAAGAAAGTGCTTATTACGTCAATCACCCGTTTACTGATCTGCTCATGAGTACAGTCAGGTGAAGTTTTTTGTATAACCCGCAACCATTTCATTTTCACATTTGGTGTCAATACAGCTGCCGCTAATGCCATAATTACCTCAGGAGCAGATATGAAATACAGTTTAAACCTTTCTCTCAATTTATGTTCTAATTGTACTGCTGTTGAGCTAACATAGATCAAAACTTCGGGTTTTTTTTTTATAATTTTAGCAGTTTATTACTCAAAGAAAATAACGCAGGAATAATACAACCATATTTCACATTGGCTTCGCCTTGGAGAAAGTCCAAAGTTTGGGAAATAGGCTCCATTAGCAGCTTGTATGACTCCAAAAAAAAAATCACTTGATGTAAAAGGAGACAGATTCAGCTCACCGGAAGCTCATTCAATTTCTCCTATGAACAACGAATGTGCGAAGAGGTGCAAAGAGGCGCGTGTACCATGAAAGCTCAGTGCTCTCTTCTCTATATATATAACTCCTTTAGGGGTCGTGCATATATGACGTCACGCTCTTTGAGGGGGGGAGGGGTCTGCGATTTGTGACGAAATGTGACATGGGGGGAGGGGGGGAGTAGCACTTACGTGATGTCACGTTATTTTTTGCATGTTTTCTAGCGTGCAACGTCCATGAGCGTTTTCAAATTTAGCACGTTTTCATTCTTTCGATTGGCAAATATTATTTAATAATTAATATAAACATTCTAAATATGTATCAGATTTTATGTCAAATAAATATTGAATTTATATTTATTAAGGGTGTGATGTGACATTCGAGGGGGAGGGGGGGGGTCTGGCGTTTGTGACTGGGTGTGACATGGGGGGAGGGGGGGTCAAAAACTACCAAAAATCGCGTGACGTCATATATGCACGACCCCTTATATAAATATATATATTATATGGTCTTATTAACTTGAAAATGGCATTTCACTGATTTTTAGTTTTTCAAAAAGGTTTTTCTAGGAAAAAAAAAATCCGCTCGGGGAAATATTTTAATTTTTTTTAAAATTGTTTTCAATAATTCAATAACATCGGGGTACCTGAAAATTCCATCTAAATTTTTTAAACGCCACCGTGACACGTAAAATATCAGCCAAATCGGTCCATAATTACGATTTTGAGTTTTTATTACCGCTATCTCAGCCCCACCTAGCGGAATTTTTTTTACAAAAATATTTCTTTTCATGGTAGTAATACGTGTTACGAATTTCAGCTAAATCGGACCATAAATACGAATTTTGAAAATATAGCGACCCACGCGCCACCTATCGAAATTTTTTTTTATAATATTGCATTGTTATCGGGGTTATACATGGGTGCAGAATTTCAGATCAATCGGACACCGGGAAGTGTATCAAATTTAGCTTGCAAGATTTGATTACAGACAGCCGTCAGGTGAAACTAAATAAAAGCTTATAAAAAGATGTTGAACCTTATTTGTAGCCGACTCAATTTCCTTTAAGAATCTGTATCTATGTATCTTTGTTGTACCATGTACATTAGGGTGATTCAAAAAAAATGTCGACTTGGTGTTACCCCTAAAAGGTTAGGTATTGATGAGAAAATAAGCCTTGCAAAAAAATAGCGCTCTAACTTAACCCTTAGGGGTGGCTATTTTTTTCGCCCTTTCCCATACATTTTGTATGGGGAAAAATTGCATTTTTTTTTCAAAGTGAATTTTCTTTAAATTTTCGAATCTTTTTCCAAATATTTTTACACAGTCTTAAAGTTGAAGCTTTGAAGCTTCCAAAATGGTAAGCCATGTGCGAATATGTTAACTATTAAAATAGTTACAGCCATTTAAATACGACTGAGTTTTGTACTATTGCACACACATACACAGAAACACGTATAAAATCTAGTAAATTTTTAATTTCTGTAATTATTTTAATAGTTAAGAAAATCGCACAGTTCATACCATTTTAGAAGCTTCAAAGCTTCAGCTTTAAGAGTATGTAAAAATATTTTGAAAAAAGTTTCAAAAATTAAAAGAAAATTCACTTTGAAAAAAATGCCATTTTTCCCCATACAAAATGTATGAGAAAGGGCGAAAAAAAATAGCCACCCCTAAGGGTTAAGTTAGAGCGCTATTTTTTTGCAAGGCTTTTTTTCTCATCAATACCTAAAGTTTCAGGGGGTAAGACTGAAAAAAAACCAAATTTTTTTTATTTGAATCACCCAAATGTACATGGATATTTTCATTTTTGGCATTTTTTGAAAGAAAAAATGGAAAATCGAAAAAAACATGCTAATTTTTGAGGCTAGAATACCAGAAAACAGCTTGTCTGAGAAAATTTTGGTCAATGCAAACTTTGTAGGGAATTCGGTTTCCTTCAAAAATATGTTCAGGTAAATTGCGTTTTACAACAATGGTTTGTCGTTTTGATGAAGGATGATAATTTACAATAATAGCTTAAATCGACTTGAAAAATCAGACCAATCGAAATTTTGTTTGGCGATTTTAAATAACAAACTGGTAAAATATTCAAGTATGTTCCGCATTTCACTTATATTTGGAAATACACAATTTCACTCGGAAGTGGATTGCAGAACCTGCCTTGCAGTTTTAAATTTTTTCCACAATTCCACAATTTTGTCATCAAAAATAGCTGGAAGATATTTTGATTGATCTCATGTCTTAAGCTGCCTTTGGCGATTATTATGTATCGATAGATAGGGAGGCGCAAAGAAAATAACTCCCACAAATTAGATTCCCCCGCTTTGGACGGCATACAATTACGCTATTTTTTAGGAAAAAATTCAAACCAATACACCACAAATTGGACTAGAGGCTCGTTGCAAAATTTCTTTGGAGGGTAATGATGATATACATGTAGGACCTACATTGTATGTACCCTGCACTCAACTTAACTAGTTTTATACTAATCAAATACCAGTCAGCCATGCGGCCTCAACTAGTTCGAGTTCTGTAATTTTTCCATATTAACAACTGGTATTTTTAACACGGCGATGTCCTACGAGATGGCAACTGCCCTTCTCTGCATCAGCAATTGGCTGACTAGTCAGCCTCTGCATCAGGAATATACCAGTTGATATACTTGTTCTTATACACATCAGTATCATACCATTTAAGATACTAGTTCGTATATACGTCAGGATCGTACTAGTTGAAAGAATAGTTCATATATACATCAGAGTCATACCAGTTGGCAGACTAGTTCATATATACATCAGAATCATACCAGTTGAAAGACTAGTTCATATATGCATCAGAATCATACAAGTTGACAGACTAGTTCATATATGCATCAGAATCATACCAGTTGACAGGCTAGTTCATATATGCATCAGAATCACACCTGTTGACAGACTACTTCTTATATGCATGAAAATCATACCAGTTGACAGAGTAGTTCATATATCCATCGGAATCATACCAATTGACAGACTAGTTAAAAAAAAACATCAGAATCATACCAGTTGACATACCAGTTCATTTATGCATCATAATTATATCAGTTGACATACTAGTTCAAATTTGCATCAGAAATATACCATTTGACATACTAGTTCATATATGCATCAGAATCTTACCAGTTGACATACTAGTTGATATATACATCAGAATCATACCAGTTGACATACTGCTCTATGATGCAGGACATACTAATCATTATACCCATTCAGATCGTACCACTTGTCATACTAGTTCACGAATTTGACATTAATTCCAGTTGTTATACTAGTCGGTCTATGCACCAGTATCATAGTCAGCCTCTACATCAGCAATATACCAGTTTATTCTTTAGAAAGCAGCGACTATTTGTATTTACCCAAACACGAAAAAGCATCTGTGAATTACAAGGTAAAAAAGAAACAGTTACAAGAGAAAAATAAAAACAATTGTCCTCTTCTGCATCAGCACCAAACCAAATGGTATACTAGTCAGTCTCTGCATCAGCATTATACCAGTTGATATACTAGTTCATACACAGCCAAAAATGAGCTAAAGGCTCTGAGTTCGATTCTAAGTAAAGTTAACACAAGTTTTTTTGTTTCTATATTTTTTAAATTATGTTGTTTATTGTATTTTTAATTTAATTATTGAATTCAACTTGCAATGGCTCCTTTCAAATTCCGCGTTCGTCAAGTTTGATTATATAGGTGAAGGCCCAATTGCACTCAACTTTGTAGGATCCACTTTCATACAAAGTTTTTTAAACGTAAATCGAAGCGAAATTTTTGCTAATGCTCAAAAACGAGGCGCGCATTTGTCAAAGTTTTATGTAATTGGGGCTTTGGAGTTGTATTTTTAGGTAAGGTAAATTAAGGTTACTTAAGGTTAAGTTAGGTATTTTTGACTAAATTTCTTATATGTAGTCGGCATTTTTGACTAAATTTCTTATATGTAGTAGGCATTTTTGACTATATTTCTTACATGTAGTCGGCATTTTTGAATAAATTTCTTACATCATCATCATCATTTATTGACGCTTAACCGCCTAAGCGATTTTGGCCGTTGCATATCAAAGCACGCCAGTCATTCCTTTTTAGCGATAACTGACGCCAATTGGAAACCCCAAGGGAGTTCAAGTCATCTTCCACCTGTTGTTTCCATCTCAGTCGAGGCCTCCCCCTTCCTCTGCTGCCGAATTCAGGCGACGATAGGAAAACCTTCTGTGCTGGAGCTTCTTTGTCCATTCGCATAACATGGCCCAGCCAGCGGAGTCTTTGGGCTTTAATTCGCTGGACTATGGTCAGATCTGCGTAGAGCTCGTACAGCTCATCGTTAAATTTCCTTCGATACTCGCCGTTGCACAGAGCCAAAAATGCCTAATAAAATTAATAAGATTGTCTTTATGAACGGTTTTCAGGCTCAGGGGTAGTCAAGACGGCGGAAACGAAAAAAAAACCATACGCAAATCTATTTGGTTTAATGAGGAAATTCTTATTGATATTATCAAGTGCAATTTCTTCTTTTTTCTTTGCGATTTCTTTTTATATGTGTTATTAATAAGAAAATCTTCTCGAAATTTCTGTCAAAATATTGAAAAAAAAGCTGAAAGAGAAAAACTTCTTATTTTAATAAGATGATCTTAGGGTTCCTAACAAGAAGATATGACTTATTAACAGATTTCCGCATAATTGTATGTGTTAATAAGACGATCTTAGGGTTCCTAACAAGAAGATTTGACTTATTAATGTTTTCAAAGGGAAAACATATTTCCGCATAATTTTATGTGTTAATAAGACGATCTTAGGGTTCCTAACAAGAAGATTTGACTTATTAACAGATTTCCGCATAATTGTATGTGTTAATAAGACGATCTTAGGGTTCCTAACAAGAAGATTTGACTTATTAATGTTTTCAAAGGGAAAACATATTTCCGCATAATTTTATGTGTTAATAAGACGATCTTAGGGTTCCTAACAAGAAGATATGACTTATTAACAGATTTCCGCATAATTGTATGTGTTAATAAGACGATCTTAGGGTTCCTAACAAGAAGATTTGACTTATTAATGTTTTCAAAGGGAAAACATATTTCCGCATAATTTTATGTGTTATAAGACGATCTTAGGGTTCCTAACAAGAAGATTTGACTTATTAACAGATTTCCGCATAATTGTATGTGTTAATAAGACGATCTTAGGGTTCCTAACAAGAAGATATGACTTATTAACAGATTTCCGCATAATTGTATGTGTTAATAAGACGATCTTAGGGTTCCTAACAAGAAGATTTGACTTATTAATGTTTTCAAAGGGAAAACATATTTCCGCATAATTTTATGTGTTAATAAGACGATCTTAGGGTTCCTAACAAGAAGATTTGACTTATTAATGTTTTCAAAGGGAAAACATATTTCCGCATAATTTTATGTGTTAATAAGACGATCTTAGGGTTCCTAACAAGAAGATTTGACTTATTAACAGATTTCCGCATAATTGTATGTGTTAATAAGACGATCTTAGGGTTCCTAACAAGAAGATTTGGCTTATTAATATTTTCAAAGGGAAATCTTGCATCATCATCAGCAGACATCATGTAGAACAATTATACGCTGAGAAGCAGAAGTACCCGATGGCTCGATGGTAAGCACCTGTGTTCAGCATTCAATATGTGGTTAGTTCGATTCGCGGTGGCGGCAATATGGCAAGTGTGGAAGGCAATGTAAGGAAGAGTGCGGTGAGATGGCTTGAAGGAAATATGAAAAGGCAACATAAGAAGGTAAAGGCAATACAAGAGAAATCTAAAACTGAATCGTAACTGATAATCTGAAGTTCTCGAAGACAATATAAGAACTCAGAAATATAATTTTTATTTTCTTCTCAATAATATGTGATTTCATTTTGAAAACATTAACAAGTCGAATCTTCTTGTCAGGAACCCTAAGAAATCAGTTCGTTTTCTGCAAGATTTCCCTTTGAAAACATTAATAAGTCAAATCTTATTAACACATACAATTATGCGGAAATCTGTTAATAAGTCAAATCTTCTTGTTAGGAACCCTAAGATCGTCTTATTAACACATAAAATTATGCGGAAATATGTTTTCCCTTTGAAAACATTAATAAGTCAAATCTTCTTGTTAGGAACCCTAAGATCGTCTTATTAACACATACAATTATGCGGAAATCTGTTAATAAGTCAAATCTTCTTGTTAGGAACCCTAAGATCGTCTTATTAACACATAAAATTATGCGGAAATATGTTTTCCCTTTGAAAACATTAATAAGTCAAATCTTCTTGTTAGGAACCCTAAGATCGTCTTATTAACACATACAATTATGCGGAAATCTGTTAATAAGTCATATCTTCTTGTTAGGAACCCTAAGATCGTCTTATTAACACATACAATTACGCGGAAATATGTTTTCCCTTTGAAAACATTAATAAGTCGAATCTTCTTGTTAGGAACGTTTTTTGCAAGATTTCCTTTGTAAAGATTAATAAGATTTTCTCTTCAAAAATAAAAAGAACTTCTTCTTGAAGAAAATCTATAGAGATATCATATGACTTTTGTTCTATTTTATTAGGCAGTGTTGGCTCTGTGTGGCATCACGGGAAGGACCACCGGAGAACTTTTCTCTCAAATACTCCAAGGGCCATCTCATCTTCTCTTGACATTGTCCATGAATCTGAGCCATACATCAGGACAGGTATGATGAGAGACTTATAGAGCGTGATCTTTGTTCTTCGAGAGAGGACTTTACTTCTCAATTGCCTACTAAGTTCAAAGTAGCACTTGTTGGCAAGAGTGATTCTCCGCTGGATTTCTAGACTGATATTATTTTCGGTGTTGATACTGGTTCCCAAATAGACGAAGTCCCTCACAGTTTCAAATTTGTAACTATCAACAGTGACATGGCTGCCAAGGCGCAGGTGCGCCGATTTGTCCTCGTTCACGGCAAGACCCACTTTTTCGCTTCCTTATCCAGTCCAGAGAAGGCAGCGCTTACGGCGCGGTTGTTAAGGCCAATATCATCGGCATACGCCAGCAATTGCACGCTCTTGTAAAAGATTGTACCATTGCGGTTTAGCTCTGCTGCTCGAATTATCTTCTCCAGCATCAGATTGAAGAAATCGCACGAAAGGGAGTCGCCCTGTCTGAAGCCTCGTTTGGTTTCAAATGGCTCAGAGAGGTCCTTACCGATTCTGACGGAGCTGTTGGTATTGCTCAACGTCATTTGGCAAAGCCGTATAAGCTTTGCAGGGAAGTCAAATTCAGACATGGCGGCATAAAGGCAACTCCTTTTTACGCTGTCAAAAGCGGCCTTAAAATCGACAAAGAGATGGTGAGTGTCGATTCTCTTATCATGGGTCTTCTCCAGGATTTGGCGTATCGTGAAAATCTGGTCGATGGTAGACTTACCAGGTCTAAAGCCACACTGATAAGGTCCAATCAGTTTGTCTATGATGGGCTTCAGCCTTTCACACAACACGCTAGAAAGAACCTCTTATGCGATATTAAGAAGACTAATTCCGCGGTAGTTGGTGCGGTTAGCGGGATCGCCTTACCTACGTACTTACTTCCGCCAGTTATGATGCACTCTTCGTCTTTCAATGCATCCTGCCCAGCTGTGATGTCGATATTATTTTCTTTGTTAATACCGCTATTGAACAGCTGTTGTAGAGATTAGCAAGCCACTTCATCTTTTCACCCTTTAGCTATTACTCATCCCATTATTATTTCTCCAGTTCACGTTGCCGACACGTTTATCAAAAAGATTTTTCATATTCTTTTGCTTTCTTTACTGAATTTTTCAACTTTTTATCTTTACGTACGCAAACATGCCCTGCAGTGAAACACCAAACAAGTCAGAAAAAACACAAGCTTAAGACTAGAACTTTCTTCGTCATACTAAACTAGTCCAAAAAAAAATTAAAATTCAAAATTTTTGAATAACCAATGAAATGTTTTTTGTTGAAAGACTTGACATAACTAAATTATTTTAACTTAGCATGATTTAACTAAGACCTTTGGGTCTAATTTAAACTATTTGGGACTGAAATAGGTATTAACCACATTCAAAAAATTTAAAAATATTTATAATAAGTGTTGTGGCATAATTTGGAACTCGTCGGATTCATTGTAGAGTGCTCAAATTAGGAACCTACATAAGTATCTGTGTTGTTTGAGTATTCTGCTTATTCATCCATTTATATAGTGAAGTCCAACTAGCTATTATACAAGGTGTAACTCGATATAAGGTTAGCGCACACCCCAGCATTTTTGATTTCACCCTTATTCCGGCAAAGTAGTAATCGCCCTTTTTTCACTTCAGATAAGCGATTTTCCTTTTTGATATTGATCGATTGTTTACAACCTAGCGCATCCACTCCAAAATATTCGTAGTAATAGGAAGTACCGTTATAAAGTTTGGTTAGTTTTTTTTTTAATCGCTGTTATTGCTGCCTTGTTGATTTGTTACGTGCAATAGTGCAAAACTCAGTCAGTCTGTGATTAGTTTTATATGTAGATATGAGAAACGCCCTATATATAAAGTTTTGGAAACTCCAAAGCCTACACTCAGTTTAAAAAAAATCCTTTTTTTCTGTCACAATGGATGGGAAGGACGAAAAAAATAGCGACTCTAGGGTTAAGTTTCAGCGCAAATTTTTTGTAAGGCTTATTTTATTATCAGTTTTATCACTGTACCTGAAATATTATATGCTTTTATAAGTTTTAAGTTTTAAAAATTATACCGACTTTTATGTAATCATTGTTGCACTATAAAAGACCAACCAGGACCTTATTGTGCTAATATTGTCAATAAATGAATGAATGAATGAATCAGTTACTAACTCTGAGAGGGTAAGGAAAAGTCGGATTTTTTTTTATCACCTAATGTACATAGTACTTGATCATAAGTGAACGCATTTAAAGGAGCCCTTTCTGTCGTCTCGTCTTATCTTTCTAAGGTACTTATGGTTGCTGCTCGCGCGAATATTTACTCACATAAATTGAAATGAAGAACTGTGCGCAACCAGGCGATAGAAGTATTTGTGGTGGCTGCGAGATAAAACGAGTGTAAGCTATCGCCCTGCATCTCTATAGGCACACTTTTGCAACACAAATTATTAACCATGATGTTATGTTTAATGGTCATATCCCAGCAAACATTTAGGCTTGAGTTACGTTAGATCTCAAGTTCAGAACTAAGGGGCTTCTCCAACAAGCGTTTTTTCTCAACAGGAGAAACACTTGAGAACGATGGCGTTCTCAAGCAAAAGGGCTTTTTTTATATGAAAAAAACGCTGTTTCTCAAGTTGAGAAAGGAATAGTTCTCAACTTGTACTCCAATGGGATCCTCTAACTGGACTCAAGGGTATGATTGCGACTCTGAAAATAAATACCGAAAAAAATATACCATGATTTTTCTAAGTTAAAACTCCAAGAATTAGTTAACAAAAATTTTTATTTACATAACTTTTAGGCTAAGCTCTTCAAATTTAATTTGAATATTAGAAGCTGGAGAATATGTTGGATATCAGCTTGAGAACTACAAAGTTATCAAAATATCTCTAAGTTTCTAGAATACTTGGAGAGTGATGTTGGATATCAACTTGAGAACTACACAGTTCTTCAAAGTTTGGAGAAAAAGTTGAGTTGTAACCAACAAAATAAAATTTTACAGGAAAAGGTTTGTTAGTTTTAAAATTTTAAGGCAAAATGTTGGTTACATCAAAATTGCTTTGGCTTTATTTTTGAAATGGTACTTAATACAGTTGAGGACTGAACAAACAAAACGCCTTATTTCCACTTTCAAAAAATTTTCAGAAACCGAAAAAAACTTTGACAGGTTCAAATAGCCACAATTTAAATTTTTAATTTGGCGTTACTAAAATAAAACAGCTATGGCCAACTGGGGTCATAATTTTTTTTTTTTGAATTTTTTGTTTGTGTAGTTGTAGTTTTTTACCTTTATAATTTGGAAATATGTACTTTTGTTTGAAACAGGCAATTTAATACGGGATCCCATGGGTTTATTTGTGTTGAAATAGTTAGGCGAGGCTTATATCGTGCCATAGATGTTTATAGACCGAAAAAAAAAAAAATCAACAAAATAAACTTTTGCTTGATTTTTTTTCGGGCCATCAACATCTACGGCACGATATAAGCCTCGCCCAGTTGTTTTGGTGCAACTATTCCCACGCACAAACAAATGGGAAGGAAATATTACCGGTTTGTACGAAATTTTGATTTTGACGGATCTTTTTTATAGGAAATATGACGTTTTAGTAGTTTTTATTGAGTACATTATGTGTAATGTTGTCTGAACCACCAGATTGCATCAAAACACTAAAAAAGTGAAAAATGGAAATAAGGCTTTTTCTTTGTTCAGTCCTCAGTTATAATATTTTGTGAGATGGTTTAAAATAAGCAAAACTACCGGTATTCGCCAAAAAACGGATTTTCCAAATTTTGTTGGTAACAACAAAATTGCGGTTAGGGCTCGATATAGTAAATTGTGAGAGTGAGTTTTAGTAATTTTTTTCTGCTTACAAACATAGACATACAGTGAAACCCGCTTAAGCACCCCAAGCAAAATTTTCAGCGTTTTGAGGTACTAAAGCGGGTAGTGCACTTAACAGAACCCTCTTAAGTACCTTCATTCGTACATATGTACATATTAGACCCCTGCATGAATCCATCCAAAACGTAGGGTGGAGTGAACATTTTTTTTTGTATCAAACCGTAATGTAATAGTCAAAATCTGGTGCCTTCTGGGCTTAAGTTAAGCCATGCAAAATATTATTCAATTCGGTTGAGAGCAACTGCCTCCGCATCGGCGTTGATTTAATAAAAAATAGCTAGTTTTCGACTCTATACTCGTACACAGATATACAGCCGGCATAGCCGCCAAAAGATCTTTCATTGTTAGAGTAGACAGCCTCTAGTTATATGCTTCGGGTGCCCAAATGTCAGAGTTTTGGGCTAAACCCATGAAATTTTATGAGTTAAGCAATTTCCGCTCAAGAGAAAATTTCATACATTTCATCTATTTTTTTTCCTTAAATTTGTTTTTTTTTTGCGGTTGTGGCCCGATATGTTTGCACGATATTTAAATACTCAAAATATTTGTTTATCAAAAATCGTTTACTGATATAATAGATCTATGTATATCTAATTATTAGGTTAGAGAATTTAGAAATACTTTGATAAAGTAACGCGCTTTGTCCCATGAAACACTTGTTACAAAGTTTTCATAACAGCAAATAGTAGGCGGGTGAACGATAATGAAAATATTTGAGGTAGTGCAAAAATAGCCATTGTTAAAAAAAAGTTTCTTGAAAGTGTGTGCGCGCCCAATCGTAGGAAATTCGCAAAAATCTCAATCCGTCGTCTTATTGTTTTAATAAAAAAAAGTGAAGTCATATTTGTGTTCCTAACCCGCATTGGCAAGCACGGAAAAATATATTTCACTGGACGGGTTGTTGTAAGTACTGTTTTTCTTGGTTCGGATCGGTTGCGGGTATGCCAAGAACTCGAAGTGTTTTCAAATCTCCTATTTTTGGGGATATTTGTGAAATAAAAAATAACGTTTTACCTACATACGAAGATGTGATGAAGCATTATAAATGGACGAGACATCAACTGAAATTGCAATTAGAAACTGCAAAAGAGACAACTTTTGCGGAGATAGCAGATATCGTGACATGGAGAATTGAAAATATATGGCAAACTTTATCTATTCCGACTGTAACACGAACGAGGATTATTCATGCTAATTAATTTATACTAGAGTTCGCCCAGTGGTTGAAATTCAACCACAAAACCTTATTTTATTTTCCTACCTTTTTGCTATTTCTTAAATTTGCCTTTCTTTTCCATATTTTGTATATTTTTGGTTTCTATACATTCCTATTCATTTTGCCGTTTCTTTCCTCTTTACATCATTCAGTAATATAGTTTCAGTGTTGATAATTATATATTCTTCTTAGGTCGTCTTCATACGTATTTCTTTCCTTTCCTTTCCTTAGCATTAATTTGCTTTTATTTCCTTTCCTTTCCTCTCCTTTCATCTCAATTTATTCTATTTTCTTTTCTTTCCTTCTCTTCCCTTTTATTTCCTTTCCTTATCTTCTCCTTTCTTTTCCTTTTCTTTCCTTTTCTCTTCTTTCCTTTTCTTTCCTTTTCTCTTCTATCATTTCATTTTATTTCCCTTCTTTCTTTCTTTCTTTTTTGTGCTTCTCTGTTCTTTTTCTTTCTTTTCGTTTCTTTTATATTCTTACCTGATCCTTCTTCCATTTCCATTACATTCCTTTTTTCCTTTTATTTTCTTTTTCTTTCCTTTTCTTTCGTTTCCGTTGCTTTAGTTTCCTTTCATTTTATTCATTTTTTTTGTCATTTCATTTCTTTTCTTTTATTTTTTTCTTACCTTTATTTTCTTTCACTTTTTTTCTTAAATTTCCCTTCCTGTCATTTCGTTTCCTTACCTTTCCTTTCCTACGGTTTCCTTATTTTCTTTTGTTCCTTTCCGCAACTCCTTTGCTTTTCTTTGTCTTTCATTCATTTCCTTAACTTATTTTTTTTAGCTTTTCATTACCTTTCTTTCCTTTATTTTTCTTTCTTTTTATTTTCATTTATTTTCCATACCTTCTTCCTCGCTACCTTTTCTTTCCCTTCTTTTTTTCTTCTTTCCTTTCTTTGTCTTTCTCCTTTTGCTTTTCTTTTCCACTGCTTTACCTACATTACATTTCCTTTCTTCCCTTCCCTTTTTCTTTTCCATTCCTTTCCTTTCCCTTTGATTTTTCTGTCATATTTTCCGTTCCTTACCTTAACTTACCTTAATTTTCCTTTTATCCATCCCTTTCCTTTACTATTATTTTCTTAATTTAATATTTTATTTATTTCATTTTGTTTCATTTTTATTTATTTTATATTATTCCCTTTCCTTTCATTTCCAACAAACTTTATTTTTTTTACTTTCAATCACTTTTCTATTTCTGATTTTACTTTTTTTTAATTTTATCAATTTTCCATTTTATTTTATTTGAATAATTCTAGCCACGAAGGGCCTTGTGCATGATCTAGCTTATTTGTGCTTTTTTTTTTTTAAATTTGCTTCTCTGAATCCCCATGCACAGATTTTGTTTTTGTAAACACTGTTTGTACCTAAGCTCAATAAAGTTGACGCGCTGGCTCATGTTATCTTATTGCTGCCAACAAAACAACTCACCCTACGGCAATGAATGCAAACACAACAATGCAAGTGGTCATACCTACATACATACACCCATAACAGCGGCTCTATAAAGCGAATGCGTGTATATCACATGATTTTCAAATCATATTATAATTAATTTTTTTAAATTTTTGGTTTGTTGTCGAACACCCTGCTCGGCGAGACATATCGATACATACCAAATTTTATATACCTTAGAACTGTGGTTATTGCAAAAAAGGGAGAAACCTGTTATGTTTGCGCATTTATACACTGAGAGAAATGCATTGAATGTTGTGACAACATCGCTATTGATAGCGACGAGTTTGATGCAATATTCATTCAGAATGAGCGAGTTATCAAATATTATTTGCTCCCAATAAAAAGTAAAATGACATGTCAACCATTTCGAAATTATGTACTATTTTCTATATTTATGGATAGAATGCTAATATATTTGAACGGCACGTCAATATATATGATCGTGATATGAATTTCTATTGTCGATATATCCATATCCATATTTACTGCATAGTAATAATGGTAGATACAGCGCATTAATATATATTGGCGAAATGTAAATTTTTCTGGGACGCATTATCATAATAGTTAAACAATTTTTACTATGGATTTTCTAACAATATTACAACTTGTTGGAGCGTTTTTTTTTTTAATTCAAAATTTTTTGAATTTCTTATGATTGAACATTTTTCTAAAAATTTTATAAAATGATGTAGCCGAATGGTAGAATACTGGGCTAACGTGCCAGAGGAGCAGGGTTCGAATCTTACTGAAACCAGATGTTAAATTATATAAAATTTTGTTTTTTTAAACTATTTAGAATTTATCAATAGTTTATATGGATACCATTTCAATAGTGCTTTATCAAAAAAGCATTGATGAAACATCCATATTCATTGATGGGACAGAATTTTCAATTTTTATTTAATGTGATATCAATAATTATGGATGTTCCATCCATAGATTTCCCTCCATGTATATAATAGATAATTTTTTAAATTTCACAAATTTCAACGTGCATTCTCAAAGTAATAAATATTTAAAAAATAAATTGTTTATCATTTTGTACCTTCTTACCACGAAATAGCACAATATAGCACCTTATAAGACTTAAACTTTTTTATAAAATTGGTAATTTTTGAAGTCATTGCGGAGGCAAAGAATTTGCAGTAATTTTACCTTTACTATAAAGCACAAATTCCCCTCTATTAGAACACCGAGACTAAAAAAAAATTGTATTCATATGTATGTGCTCCACCCTAACGTACATACCATGATATAAATACTACAGGTAAAACCGTTAATGACACTAATGACATTTTTAAGCAATTCTCATACTCATTTATTTTTTGCAATGACTTTTCTGTTTGGTTTTTTCAATCAAATAAATTACAAATCAAAATAATTTATTTTCATTTTTCTTCAATTTGCGATAAGAACTATTGCTAGAATTGTTAAAAATAAGGACTGTAAAAGCGGAGCGAATGTGCCCCTCTAGCAGGCTAATCTACCATCTCATTTCTTGCAATTTTATAGTGTCCAGGCGTCCACCTAAACGGGCAGTGTAAATTGGAAAATATTTTTTTATTTTTTTCAAATTTTTATTTTTTGAACATTTTTTTTCTATTGGACTTATATACTCACACATTTTATATTGCTTAAAAACGTCAAAACAAAATCAAAAGAGAGAACGGTTTTACCTCTATTATTTATATCGTGGTACATACATGCATTCCAAATGAAAAGATAGGTCGACCTCTCCGATTTTCAAATTCGGTAGACATGTAGTATTTGACGTCTAGAATAGTGTGTCAAAATATTTTTTTTAAATTTTGAATATTTTGGATTTTATTGACAGTTGAAAATTTCTGAAAGCTTTTCTTTGAGTTAAAATAACTTTTAAACTATTAATTTGAGAAAAAAATCTTTTACTACAAAAAGTCTTTAAAATTATTGAAGTTTATAAAAAAAATTTTATGTTCTCAAAATTTTGAAAAATAATATGATTAAAAAATAAAATAATGTAAAGTAATGAAGGACAGCACCGATTCTCTTTA
Source organism: Campiglossa producta (assembly GCA_964058755.1). Lineage (NCBI taxonomy): Eukaryota > Metazoa > Arthropoda > Insecta > Diptera > Tephritidae > Campiglossa > Campiglossa producta. The sequence goes on from CAXKVI010000002.1 coordinate 59,897,710, forward strand.
AAAAAATCTGAAAGAAACTTGAACATGTTCTTAACCTACCCTTCAAATTTAAAAGAATGTTTTTTTTTTGTTTTCGAGAAATAAAAATTTAAAAATTTTATGTTGAATAAATCTATGATTTTATGGCACTGTAAGTTTGTGATACAAAAATATTTACACTATATAACACTTCGAAAAACCAAATATATTATGAAAATTTATTTTTTTATTTTAAATTTGGTCAGTTTTTTCATTACACTAAAAATTTTACAATCGCTTTCATTACAAGTCGATACAACTTTACATTTAATTTCGTTGCTTGAATAGGGTATAAAGCTGTGGAATCCGAACAGCTGTAGCGAAATGATCCTTTAGGAAATCTTTTTCTTTTTAGTAATCAGCTTTGGAACAGAAACCAAATTGCATTGTTTTAAATTCATTTTTGACAGTATTAAAAAATTTAATTGGGGTAGTAATTGGTGTGGAGTCAGGACGGCGTAAACTTTCTCATCGAACAAATCTTTTAACAGTACCACCGATTCCACCACAAGCGGTTTTACCATGCGATGTGGAAAAAAAGTGCCATTCCGCTTTTATATTAAAATCCTGAAAGTGATACATTAAATTAATAAATTGTATTTATTTTTATATTGCGAAACTGCGCCATCTAAAAAGTATAAATTTTTTTTAACGTTGTCGTTATTATATTTTGATATAAGCCAATTAATTATTTTCTTTTGAAATAAATAAACAGCAGTGGTATCATGGATGTTACGCTCTGAGATGAGTATAAAGCTCTAAAATGTGAAGCTCTTATTCTTATCCGTTTCTGCGCGATAAACAACAACGGGGTGAATTATTTAATTATTTAATTGATGTTTCAGTTCTTTGAAGAACTTATTTTGGCTTTTGGCTATAAAATTGTGTGTTAATGGTACTGATGCTTCGGCTTTCAGCATTTCAATAAACGTATGAGTATCTTTATTCACTGTTTCTATAGAAGAACTACATACCGTCCATTGTAAATGTTCCAAACTTTTTACTTCAAATGCTTTTCCAAGTTCAATACTTATTCCCTCAAAACCTGGACAAGAATTACACATTCTAAGTTGACAATTATGTTCGAATTTCTCACAAGTTATCTCACGTAAGACATCTTCATATGTTTGAATAGATAATTGGTTGGGGATATCTTTTAAAGCATCCATCATTAATTTGAAATTTTGATGAATGTTACAAACACATACTGTGTGAGTTCCAACAGCATCGGCAAAATAGGTTTGACCAATCTTTTTTTTTTTCTATGAATAAGAAGGTAAATATATATGTTAACAATATGGATGCCATTTCGAAGTGTTATATAGTGTAAAAATTTTTGTATCACAAACTTACTGTGCGTAAAAATCATAGATTTATTGAACATAAAATTTAAAAATTTTTTTTTTCTCGAAAACAAAAAAAACCATTCTTTTAAATTTGAAGGGTAGGTTAAGAATGGTTAAGAACATACTCAAGTTTCTTTCAGATTTTTTTTAAAGAGAATCGGTGCTATCCTTCATTACTTTACACTGAAAAAAAATTTTATTTTATTTTTTAATCATATTATTTTACAAAGTTTTGAGAACATACAATTTTTTTTATAAACTTCAATAATTTTAAAGAATTTTTGTAGTAAAAGATTTGTTTCTAAATTTAATAGTTTAAAAGTTATTTTAACTCAAAGAAAAGCTTTCAAAAATTTTCAACTGTCAATAAAATCCAAAATATTAAAAATTTAAAAAAAATATTTTTACACACTATTCTAGACGTCAAATACTACATGTCTACCGAATTTGAAGAAAATCGGCGAGGTCGACCTATCTTTTCATATGGAATGCATCATATGTATTAGCACCGCACAGATTAAAGCCAGAAAATCCCGCAGGTCGGGTCGTTTTATGAGAATAGTGAAAGAATCTCCTGCCCAGGTTTTCTTTCCACGCCCTAACTTGGCGGGAGACAAGGCTTCGAAAGCGATGGAAAAACAGATGGATGACTTCACCGTCTAAAGGAGGAATATCTGGGTGCGTGCTTTAGGTGCAAAGACCGAAGTCTCCGCCGTTAATCGCCAATTGTTAATGACTCAACAAAGATTCTTACCAGTTGCTTTTCAAATTTGGCCACACAACAACTTAGCTAGCCCGCACTCCTTTATGCGGTGGAATTTACTCTGCCCAGCCCCTCGCATTTATTTATTTTAAAATAAGTCTCAAGAAAAAAGTCCTTGAAGACTCGAAAGAAAAAAAGTCTCAAAATGATTCCAAAATGATCGCAATATGACTCCAAATTGACCCCATATGGCCCCAAAATGATTCTATATGACCCTCGTATTTATTGTGTAATGACCAGGTAGAGTTTAGCTTATTTGAGAGAAGATATTTCCAATACAAACAATTTTTTTTTTGAAGACTTAAAAAAATAAAAATTGTTCATAATTATTATCGAAAGACTTTTAAAATAAAAGTCCCAAGAAAAAAGTCTTTGAAGACTCAAAAGCAAAAAAATTTCTCATAATTATTATTTTGAGATTTTTAAAATAAAAAGCCTGAGTAATAATTACGGCTGACTCAAAAAAATATTTCTCAAACATAATTATAACGATAAGACTTTTTTATATTTGTTGAAATTTTTGTGATTTTTTTGAAACTCAGAAAACAGATAATTATTACTTCGGAAGTCTGCATTCATTCATTCATATTCTTATTTTTAATTTTGAAAATTTTAGGCAAAGTGAATATTCAAAATATAAAATATTCAAGGCTGAGCTTTTTGGGTCTTCAAATGGAAAATTCAAATTTACTGTACTCTATTGTACTCAAAGTTTGAATCCATTCATGCAGGGCTCTAGTACATATGTATCCATTTTCACCTTAAATTCACTATGGCAACTATCGATTCTTGAAAAATCAGTGGTGTAAGTGACATCAAATAACGATTTTATAGTGCTACTACTGACCTTCTAACTACAAAAGTACCAAGTAGGTACTTAAGAGGGAGGAATTGTATGAGGAATGGAAATTGGCGCACGAAAAATTCAGTCACTTAGGCCCAGTGTTTCAGTGCAAATTTAAACCACAGACAAAGTTAACTAGAGTTTATATCATACAAATTGACCGCTTAAACAAAGTTTAAACTCCCAGTAAGGTTTAAACTTGCACTGAAAACCGGGTCTTAAGTGGGTAATAATCGGGAAGTTACTTAAGTGGGTGATTTTCCTCCCATTTCTTACAAAAAGCAGAGTGCACAAAAATGTTGGGTACTTAAGCGGTGAGTACTTAAGTGGCTTTCACTGTAATCGGTTTTCTGCACCACTAATAGCAGCCAATTCTGTAAACAAAAGTGGTCAGAATATCAATAGGGAGAAGGAGATCGATGGTTATTTTTTTATTTCCGCTGGAATGATTTGGATTACGTAGGCAAGGCCAAAATTCATGTTCCCATAACTAATCTAATCTTGGCTTGGGTCATTTGACGCTTAACCGCCTAGGTTATTTTGGCCGTTTCGTATCAAAGCACGCCACTCATTCCTTTTTAGCGATAACTGACGCCAATTGGAAACCCCAAGGGAGTTCAAGTCATCCTCCACTTCTTGTTTCCATCTCAGTCGAGGCCTCCCCTTCTGGGCTGGAGCTTTTTTGTCTATTCGCATAACATCACCCAGCCAGCGGAGCCTTTGGACTTTAATTCGCTGAACTATGGTCAGGTCTGCGCAAGGCTCGTACAGTTCATCGTTAAATTTCCTTCGATACTCGCCGTTGGCATCACGGGAAGGATCATAAATCTTCCGGAGAACTTTTATCTCAAAGCCGTACATCAGGACTGGTATGATGAGAGACTTATAGAGCGTGATCTTTGTTTGTCGAGAGAGGACTTTACTTCTCAATCTGTTTCAAATTTGTAGCTATCAACGGTGACTTGGCTGCCAAGGCGCAGGTGCGCCGATTCTTTCTTTGATGACAGCAGATACTTTGTCTTGTCCTCGTTGACCGCAAGACCCACTTTTTTCGCTTCCTTGTCCAGTCCAGAGAAGGAAGCGCTTACGGCGCGGTTGTTAAAGCCAATGATATCAATATCATCGGCATACACCAGCAATTGCCCGCTCTTGTAAAAGATTGTACCATTGCGGTTTAGCTCTGCTGCTCGAATTATCTTTTCCAGCATCAGGTTGAAGAAATCGCACGAAAGGGAGTCGCCCTGTCTGAAGCCTCGTTTGGTTTCAAATGGCTCAGAGAGGTCCTTCCCGATTTTGACGAAGCTGTTGGTATTGCTAACGTCATTTGGCAAAGCCGTATAAGCTTTGCAGGGAAGTCAAATTCAGACATGGCGGCATACAGGCAACTCCTTTTTGCGCTGTCAAAAGCAGCTTTAAAATCGACAAAGAGATGGTGTGTGCCGATTTTCTTATCATGGGTCTTCTCCAGGATTTGGCATATCGTGAAAATCGTCAGGCTGTGGGACGACTTTTCCATCGTCAGGGATTGGGGTTTCGGGTTCGACGTCTCCCTCGCAATTTAGCCGTGAGGAAAAGTGCTTCCTCCATAATTTAAGTACTTTATGTATGTTCGTTACCAGGTCGCCACGCACGTCTAGAACGGTGGAGCTGTGTCTGCCGTCGTTCATGAAATGATCAATCTGGTTTTTGTTCTTTGATCAGGGGACAGCCAGGTGGCTTGGTGTATTCGCTTATGCTGGAACCTGGTACTGGAAGTCAATCAACCTAGTGACGTTGGGGATGTTATATCGTGGAGACTCAATTTTCCAATTGTAGGACCAAAGACTCCTTCCTTGCCCACCTTGGCATTAAAGTCGCTAACACGATTTTGATATCATGTTGGGGGCAGCGATCATAGGTCTGTTCAAGTTTATCGTAGAAAGAGTCCTTCCCTGCGTCGTCCTGCTCCTCAGTTGGCGCATAGGCGCGGATAAATGTTATGTTGAAAAAACTCGCCATTATGCGGATCGCAGCGAGACGCTCGTCCACAGAGGTGAACGCTAGGACTTGGCGCCGAAGTATCTTTCCCACCACGAATCCTACGCCACGCGATTTGCTTCGTGTATGGCCACTGTAGTATACGTCACAAGGTCCGATGGTCGTCTTTTCTTGTCCCGTCCATCGCATTTCCTGCAGAGCGGTGATATTGGCCTTTGCGTTAGGGAGGACATCAACCAGTCGGGCAGCGGTACCTTCCCTGGAAAGGGTCCGGAGATTCCAGGTACATGCCCTAATATCCTTCTCATTGTCCTTAATTCGTTTTGCCGGGTCGTTAACATTAAAGGTGGTTCTCATCCGAGGCTTTTTTCGATTTTTCATTGGACTAAATTTTTTATGTGGCGGGTCCCAAACCCAGCGCATAACCCCTCTCCGGGGGTTTGAATTCTTTCGCACATTATTATAGCGAGCCGCTTGCTACAAGACAAAAACCCCGCTTGCTGGAGCACCACATGGTGAACAGACGCTGCGTAAGAAGACCTCGGTGAGCCCATAAACCGAATATGACAGAGTGGCCCCACCGGGCGCTCTCTCTTTCTGCCGCGAGCATGAGTAGTTCACGTTGCCCAGCGTGCACGAACGAGGACGCAAGAGGCGGGATTGAGCAAGGTTGCACAGTTGGAGCTGTTTGGCTAACTATACAACCACACCACATAGCTAGTAAACATTCAATCAAGAATTTTTATGTGACCACAGTTCATTAAGACTATGGCATCTCTAATCCAGCAGTAATCATGTTTTAAATCATTTAAAATCTTTCTCTGGTTGCTTTACTTTAGTATGATTTTCGGAAAGTTTTGTTCAATCTTCTTGAACTGCATTAAAACATAAATATCTATTGAACAGCCAGATTATAAATGAAATTGAATATATTTCTAGTAAACTCATATTTTTCAAACATTTTTAACTACTTTGCAGCAACTAATCTATGCAGTAAAGAAGAACTTAAAAGGATATAAAAGCAACCATGAGGAAAAAAGAAGCATCAAATGAATCAATGATGCATACGACAAAATTGAACCACCACATTTATTCGGCAGAATGGCAGTGAAACAAGTTGAAGCTAAATAAGCTAAGAATTCGTACGAATGTGCACATTTACGGAAAACGTTAGTCAACGACAGCCGGTAGAAGCAATCAGGCAAGATATTATGGCTTGTGCATTGCGAAGTAATCGATATCAAGTACTGTTTGTGCCAGGCAGTGATTTAAGGATTCTTAAAACGCAAAAACAAAATATAAAAAAGTCACAAGAAATATGCACTAATGTTGTATTTTTTATTGCGCTTCGCTGCACTTAGCAGTACTAGGCGGTGCACTGTTGCATGCAAAATACAAATCCTGCTTTTTACATCTTTTCCACCCTCCGTCTCACGATTCCTCCTATTTCAACATATTTATTTCTATTCTTTAGTCTACCCCTTGTTGTTGTTGTAACGAGGTGTAGCCTTCGTCGCGATCGCTTACCGCTTCCACCAAACCAACTCACTGCCACTTAAGCTGCGCTTAACTGCTTTTGGTTGGTCGCTAACCGCAAATCGCGTACTAAACAAAAATCCTTTGTGCACAGAAATATACAGAAACGTTTGCACCAAAAAACGCAAATGCTTATAAATGCTTCATGCAAATTGTTTGGGAATATGAAAATGGCATACAAACAAAAACCGCAAAATATGTATATACAGACCAGAGCTGTTAATTGAATGAATCAAAACAGTTACAATTCAGGATTTATTCATTTTTTCAAATGTTTTTCGTTGAATTTAATTTGAAATTCCATGTAGATACGATTTGACATGTTGAATTCATATTTTCCATTCAAAGAATCAAAGAATGCGAGAAAGTAATTCAGTTTGAACTGAATTGCATCGAAATAACTCTCATTCAATAACTCTCTCAATTGAATGCCAACTTTGGTGAATCAATTCAATTTTTCAATTCAGTACTCTCGAAATTTAACTTTCAGAGGTGATATTTGCGTACTTTCAGTCTTTAACATGCCTGGAATTGATTTGAAGCTGTCAAAATAGTAATAAAACACGAGACTGCCATGTATCATTGTAAAATTTGGCCCTAACTCTAAAATTTTATATGTGATGGATTATGTTTCAAGTCTGTTGATTTTAATGTAAATAGGCCAAAATTTTATTGGAACCATTCAGAAACTGAAAGTTATATTTATATATTTGTTCAAAACTTATTTCGGCTATGATATTGTCTTCGGAAAATTGTTTTGAAACTATAAGCCCGAAAATTTGGTTCCGTTTTCTTTAGCTACGGCAACTCTTACTCAATGTTTTCATATATTTACATACATACATAAAATCTTGCTGTTTTTAGCTGATTTCTCGAAGATTACGGCAAATTTTTCAAGAAGGTAAGTAGAAAATAATCGTCACATAAAAAAGGAACAACATGAAGTGCAGTTCCATCGTTTTATTACAGGGAAAGTGGAGAAAAACGCGTTTGAAAATTCGAAGCGGTAGACGTCAAAATGCAGCGCACAGTGTTAAAATTTAGATAAAAATGCAAAAAAAATTCCGTGTTTTATCTACAGACCCAGAGTTGATGGACTCGTAAAGAATATAGCTTAAGGCTGCGAGGTTCTTGTTTAATGTATTTATTTTATCTTGTCATAATATAAACGTAGGAATAAATTTATTGAAACATTTGATTTAATTTAATTTTCACTTTTTATATTATTTCCCTCTGGAATATTTTAAGACATAGAAATTAAAATTACTGTCTACCGCCGCGGTATGATGACTGTGCGCTGACTTGCCATATTGAAAGTACCTGGTGCAAGTACCGAAACAGGTCACACCAAAAATTCTTTGAATAAGTTTTTCAAAACGAGGCCACCTTCGGCAGTGTTCGGCAACGCTCCGGGGGTTTTTCAGCCAAAATGAAAATGCCTTGCCAGATACTGTGTAAAGTTGGGCCAAAGAAATTGTAGGTCTCGCCAATGTGTACTAAAACTTAAACCACAAATTGGAAGACAGGCTGGACCTTATCCTCTTAGAAGGTATTTGTATTATTATTATTATTATTATGAGTATTCCACGATGTTTGGAATTTGATGGTGCTACGAATGATCTACAGAAAGCAGCTATTAAGATTTACATAGGCTAACTATAGACTCATACAATTCAACTCGAAGGTGAAATATGTACATTATTTTTTGATGTGATTAAATTACATATTTGGGGAGGTTTTATCAGTCCGCAAATATTATAATATTGTGGCGAATGTTATCAAGAATCGCTCATCTTCCACCACTAGCGTCACTACCACAACTACAGCTGTTTACATACATGACGTGAGAGCGAGAGAGGGAAAGGCAGCTCGCGTGTTTACGAATGTGGCACAAAGAAGAGATGACGATAGATAAACGCTTCGAGAACACTGTTGCACGAATAAACCAGAAAGGGGTAGACATTTCTAGGTTGTGAAGCTGCTGTTTGCTAGGGTATATAAACCGCGCAAAGACAACGCAAATCAATCAGTTTATTTTGAAGTGTTGTACAGTGAAGTACTGAACAGTGAATTAACCCGCGATATTGTACTACGGTTTTTAGTACTGAATAAAGCGTACTACTTATTAAGCAGAATCGGAGTGTTTTATTTAACGTACAGTGATCGAACCAGGGAAAATAATCAAGGAATCATCGAATTCGTCACAATTGGTGTCAGAAGCGGTATTGTTAAATAAAAACAAGGACATTGAAAAGGATAACAAGGACATTGAAAAGGATAACACGGACACTGAAAAGGATAACTAGGACATTGTAAAGGTAACAAGGACATTGCAAGGATATGGCAAAGTTTAATGACTTGAAGATCCAACAACTCAAAAACGAGTTGGAGAAACGTGGAATGGTAACAACAGGCAATAAGCCAGAGCTACAATCACGTCTACGCGAGGCTATGGAAGCGGAAGGAATCAACGTTGACGATTATGTTTTTCAGCTTTCGGAAGAGGGAGCGACGAAAATAGAAGAGCAAAAGGATACTCCGGATTCAGTGGCAAATGTGGACACAAACTCGCTGTTGGCTGTATTGGCTCAGATGTCGACGAATATAACATCAAAGTTTGAAGAACAGAAAACTTGCATGGAACAACAAGAGACACGCATGGCATCAAAGTTGGAAGAACAGAAGACACACATGGCATCTCAGTTGGAACAACAAGATACACGATTGGCATCTCAGTTAGAAGAACAGAAGGCATACATGGCGTCACAGATCAAGGAAGAGTTGATGGAACAGGAAACACGCATAACGTTAAAACTAGAGGCACAAGAGCAAAGAGTCTCATCGCAGCTAGAAGTTGTCAGTGGACGACAGGATAAGATCGAAGCCGAGGTGGATGCGTTAAAATCTCGTATCCAGGAGTTGCAGCTGAATCGTCCAAGTGTTTCCACAAGCACGCCCAAGGTAAAAACCCCATCCTTTGACGGTTCTGTTCCTTTCCAGGTATTTAAGCTACAATTTGAGAAGACAGCAGCTGTGAACAACTGGGGCGCTGAGGACAAAGTCGCTGCATTATTTGTGGCATTGAAAGGACCTGCAGCCGAAATCTTACAGACTATTCCGGACGCTGAAAGAAACAACTATGAAGCGTTGATGGGAGCCGTTGAAAGACGTTACGGCAGTGAGCATAGAAGGCAGATACATCAAATAGAGCTACAGAATCGCTTCCAGAAGGCTAATGAGACATTGCAGGATTTTGCATGGGACATTGAGAGGTTAGCTCATTTGGCGAACGCAGATGCACCCGTGGAATACATCGAGAGGGTAAAGATCCAAAGATTCATAAATGGAATAATGGATGTAGACACGAAGCGAGCCGCATATGCAAACCCCAAAAGGACATTCGCAGAGACGGTATCACACGCTTTATTACAAGAGACAGCCTCGATTTTATGTAAACCAGATAACAAGGTTCGCCATGTGGAAAAGGAGACATCAGACTTGGTCGAAAAAATCAACAAAGTTCTGGAAGCCTTGAATGGAGCACAAAAGAAAAGCGATGGTGTCAGTAAATGTTTCAAGTGCGGAAAATCTGGCCATATGGTGCATCATTGCAACATCGGCTCCAGAGACTTCGGCAATGCTTGTGGACGTAAGGGTAACGCTGGAGGAGATGACCAAGATGAATGCCCTATAGTTTCTGTGTCGCAGGTCGGAGGGAAAGCAAGTACTGTTACTGTTAGAGGTTTCTTGGACGGAAAAGAGCGGTTATTCACTGTGGATACTGGCGCATCTCATTCCATCATTAGAAGTGACTTGGTCCAAAGAGAGTACGACCATTGCAGGATGCAAAGTTGCGGACAGTAACTGGTGAAAGTAAGCTGGTTCATGGAGAAGTGCGGTGCAAAGTTGCGATTGGGAATGCGACTACATACCACAACTTCTTAGTTGCAGATATTGTGGACGAAGTCATCATTGGCGTCGACTTCTTGGCTGTGAGAGACATTCACATGAACCTGAGAAATAGAGTTATGAGATACAATGGCCAAGAAGTACCTCTGATCTTTGGACACAACATTGGGTATTACACCAAAGGAGTTTCATTAGAGATGAAGCACAAGGACACTCGAAATGCAAAGGTACCTCCTCGACCAATGGCTTTGATAGACAAATGCCTACTTGAGAATATTTGGAGAAGTCAACAGGAAGATTCAGATCTGGCATGTGTGATCCGAGGGCTCGAGCGAAACAAACGACCAGCAAGAAAAGAAATGTCAGCGGCGAGTCCAGTTGCCAAGTCATATTGGGCACAATGGAACAGTTTACGAATGGTATCCGGTTGTTTGCATCGAATATGGGAGAGTGAGGATGGTCAATGCGCTCGGAAGCTTATAGTTGTTCCAAGGAAGCGGGTGTCTGATGTTCTCAGGGAAATGCATAACGATCCAAGTGGAGGTCATCTAGGAGTCAAGAAGACCTTGGAGAGGATTAAGCAGACATTTTATTGGGTTGGTTACGGTCAGTCGGTAAAGCAGTGGATTGCCAAATGCGATGAGTGCATCAGAGCAAGGGTGCTGAGGTCCACGAGTCATGGTCGAAGGAGGCAGTGCAACTCAGATGCACCGGTTGAGAGGATTGCCTTGGATGAAGCTGGTCCATTCCCCGGAACTATAAGCAAAAACATGAAAACCAGGTACGACAAAGCAATGGAAACAGAAGGGTTTCTGGAAGGAGATTTAGTATTCCTTAACAGGCCACAACGGAGGAAAAGTGTGTCTCCCAAAGTTCAGTGCAACTGGGAAGGACCATACAGAGTTGTGAAACGGATCAACGACATTGTTTACCGCATACAGGCTGTTGGAATGCTACGGAACAAAATGAAAGTGGTTCCCCTGGAGAGACTAGCAACGTTCGGATCGGGAAATGTGTCTGATCGGGACGATCAGACTTAGGTGGAGGGCAGTGTGGCGAATGTTATCAAGAATCGCTCATCTTCCACCACTAGCGTCACTACCACAACTACAGCTGTTTACATACATGACGTGAGAGCGAGAGAGGGAGAGGCAGCTCGCGTGTTTACGAATGTGGCACAAAGAGGAGATGACGATAGATAAACGCTTCGAGAACACTGTTGCACGAATAAACCAGAAAGGGGTAGACATTTCTAGGTTGTGAAGCTGCTGTTTGCTAGGGTATATAAACCGCGCAAAGACAACGCAAATCAATCAGTTTATTTTGAAGTGTTGTACTGAACAGTGAATTAACCCGCGATATTGTACTACGGTTTTTAGTACTGAATAAAGCGTACTACTTATTAAGCAGAATCGGAGTGTTTTATTTAACGTACAGTGATCGAACCAGGGAAAATAATCAAGGAATCATCGAATTCGTCACAATATAACGAAACCACAGATATGTCAGTAATCCCATCTGACTGAAGTAAATGCGCAAAATTCAACACATAGATGTTTCAAGTCAAACTATGGACGTGAGGTAACTTCTTTTTTTTTCAGGAC
>CAXKVI010000002.1:59909906-59991009 GCA_964058755.1 Campiglossa producta
CAAAAAAACTTTCCGTGAGAAAAATAGCTTTAGAGGTCTCCAAGAAGCAGTTGAGGATCTATTGTGTTATAATTATGAAAGAAATGATGTTACAAATTCGGATTTAATCATCACTTCCCTAGGACAAGACCCCCAAATTTAAACTGAGGAGTGTACATACTAACGCCGGCTGTACTTTTTAAAGTACAGGTTAGGAAATGGGCGTGGCATAAAAAAAAATTTTTTTTAAATATTTTTTGGCATCTAGAGGCCAAAATTAGCTGGTCCATGAAAAATCATGACAATCGGTCCACGGGTTCTATACCCCGGCGTTAATGGGTTAAATTAAAAGCAATAGTAATTACCGTGATAAAAGCACTCAAGGTAGAACCGTATTTGACTTTACTGACATTTATATACAAATTGAAAAAAAAACAAGTAAGGAAAGCTGTCTTCGGCTGTGCCGAAGGCTATATACCTTTCATGAATAAGCGTCACGATTTTCAATGTTCGATCCCCAGTACAGCCTGTTTCAATTTAACTATATTTACTATACACATTACACATCTTTTTTATAATTTAAAAAAAAACTTACAAAATAATAGGATCCGAGTTATCGGAACAATCGATTGTATGGAGGCTATATATTATACGTGCTCAATTGTACTGACTTACACTATACACATTACATATGTAGAAAGTACTAAAGGTGAAATATTTTACGTTCCTAACTTTTTAAATGCGGAAGTATTGGCCAAAAAACTAAATATATTTTATATTTACCCGATCTTCTTGATTTTCCTCTACACACTACATAAATTGAAAGTACTCAAGTTGCAAAATTTTATGTTCCTAACTTTTTAATTGCAGAAGTTTTGGCCAAAAAAACCTTATATCTGAACAATCGGTTGTATGGGGGCTATATGTTACATTTGCCCGATCTTGTTGATTTTCACTATATACACTACATAAATAGAAAGTACTCGAGTTGCAAAATTTTACGTTCCTAACTTTTAATTGCAGAAGTTTTGGGAAAAAAACCTTATATCTGAACAATCGGTTGTATGGGGGCTATATGTTAAATTTGGCCGATCTTGTTGATTTTCACTATATACACTACATAAATAGAAAGTACTCGAGATGCAAAATTTTACGTTCCTAACTTTTTAATTGCAGAAGTTTTGGCCAAAAAACCTTATATCTGAACAATCGGTTGTATGGGGGCTATATGTTACATTTGCCCGATCTTGTTGATTTTCACTATATACACTACATAAATAGAAAGTACTCGAGTTGCAAAATTTTACGTTCCTAACTTTTTAATTGTAGAAGTTTTGGCCAAAAAACCTTATATCTGAACAATCGGTTGTATGGGGGCTATATGTTACATTTGCCCGATCTTGTTGATTTTCACTATATACACTACATAAATAGAAAGTACTCGAGTTGCAAAATTTTACGTTCCTAACTTTTTAATTGCAGAAGTTTTGGCCAAAAAACCTTATATCTGAACAATCGGTTGTATGGGGGCTATATGTTACATTTGCCCGATCTGGTTGATTTTCACTATATACACTACATAAATAGAAAGTACTCAAGTTGCAAAATTTTACGTTTCTAACTTTTTAATTGCGGAAGTTTTGGCCAAAAAACCTTATATCTGAACAATCGGTTGTATGGGGGCTATATGTTATACTGGTCCGATCTTGTCACTTCCGACAAATGATTCCTATATTACAAAATGGTGGCCACATACAAAATTTCAGCCAGATATCTCAAAAATTGAGGGACTAGTTTGCGTTCAAACAGACAGACGGACAGACGGACATGGCTAAATCAACTCATCTCGTCATCCTGATCATTTCGGTATACTTATTGATGGGTCTATCTCTTCTTCTTCTCATATTTACAAACATCGGACCAAAGTTATAATACCATTTCATGTTCATGAAAGGTATAAAAACTAAAATTCTCAGCAGCTCATAAATATTTCTGAAACGACAACAAATATGAATATTTTCGTTTATTTATTTTTTGATTTACTTTTGTTTGCAATGTTTGTTTGAAATTTTTTGAAGTATTTATGCTTTTACAAAAAATTCAATGCCGACCAAAAGAGAAAACGGTTCTCCCTTGTTGTATTTTTATCATGGTAAAATATTTCATATATCTTACTTTCACAAAATAGTATAGTATATAGTAGTATTGTGAAAAAAGGTGACGCGGTGTGACAGATAAAAAAATGAGATCAAAAGAAAATAAAAGCTCGCGACAGCTGTTTATTGTTCTCAACCTAGTGTTGTTTACTTTCTTTGTCGTATATAAGATAGGGTAAAAAAAATTCCCGATTCGCAAAAAATACAGTACTTGGTAAAAATGGCCCAATTTTATTTGAAAGCGCTTGGAAGTAAACGTATTTTGTACGAAATTTCCTATAAAATATATGAAAATAAAAGTTACATATACTTCAACTTTTACTCGCTTCTAAAATTTGTCTGTGTTTTCTCATAGGAAATTTTTGGTAAAAATTGGTAAACGAGATTAAAACTTAGGATTAAAAAGGCCTAATAAATTAAATGTAATAATAATAGGTATTACCGTGAACATTCATAAGGTAAAATTTAAGTTGGGCATTTCGTTAATACGGGGGGAAAAATGCCAACATCAGTTTCGCGTATAATCACACTCTTACGGGGTTGAGTAAAACAAATTTAGTGACCATGGCACCGTGCCAGCGATAAAATTTGTTCGAAACGGAATCAAAAAATATTTAGTAAAAAATATGCTTCATGAAAGTCTCTGCCTGTAATATGCATACATGATTCCCTTTCTTCAAACGGAGAAAAATAGTTCCCGACATCACAGATATTTTTGCAAGGTTAACATCACTGATCCGGTAACTTGAAAGAATGTTTCATTTTCCATTTGATTCGCAAATAAATAAAGACGTGGAACTAAGAGAATTTGCAAGCAAACATTTTAAAAGCAAACCAAATTTAAAATAAAGTTTAATATTTGTGTGCACGTTAATACTTATGTATACAAAGTGTAATTTTGAAAAATATTGCTTGTTTTACAAGTGCAATCAAGTGTGTATAATATTGCTAAAAGTGGTGCGTTCCCTGAGTGTTTTAAATTTTGTCTAGAAAAGGTAGAACATAGAAAATATTTACCAGTAAATGGCGTAGCCCAGGGTTATTTTTTATAAGCGCGGCCGAAGGCCGCCAACTCAGAAAGGTGTTTCGCACATAAATACCATGGATTCCGCCCCAATTTTGGTATCGGACCCGGGTCATTTTTCGGTTTTTTGAAAAAATTAAAAAAGCGCTTCCGGATTCGTAATCCTGAGGCCAAGCCCCGTCTTTTGAGCTATCTCCCATAATTTTAGCTAATTTATTAGCAGTTGACCCTTAAAGGAAACAAACCGGAAAAATTATCATATGTCATTCTTCCTGTTTGGTTTATTCAAATATTTCATTATATTATAGTATAGAAAAACTGCGTACTATTATTATAAATTCGAAGTGGCATTAATACGGGTACACACAAAATCGATTTCGGTGAGTGATCCTGTGTTAAGTACACACCAAAATACATGACAGATTTATGGGCTTTGTTGATGTTTCTGAAAACCGTACCGCAGATGCGCTTACTAAGGTAATTTTTGATTTTCTTAACAAGTATGATTGCGGAAAAAAACTGATTGCTCAAAGTTATGACGGAGCTACAGTTATGTCGGGATTGAAGAACGGGGTCCAGAAAAAAGGGGACCCCGACTTTTTCAAACGAAAGGGGAAGACCCCAGGTTTCATTTGGACCTCGATATATTTCGATAAATTTATCGATTACTGAGTTATCGGTCAAAATGTGGTTGCACAGGTTTCATTTGCACAGCGTCATATTTCGATAAATTTATCGATAACTGAGTTATCGGTCAAAATGTGAATGCCCAAAAACATTAATATTTCCCTACAATATGGGTACCAAACGAAAGGGGAAGGTCCCAGGTTTCATTTGGACATCGACATATTTCGATAAATTTATCGATAACAAAGTTATCGGTCAAAATGTGAATGCCCAAAAACATTAATATTTCCCTACAATATGGGTACCAAATGAAAGGGGAAGGTCCCAGGTTTCATTTGGACATCGACATATTTCGATAAATTTATCGATAACAAAGTTATCGGTCAAAATGTGGTTGCCCAGAAACCTTAAAATTTCCCTAAAATATGGGTATCAAACGAAAGGGGAAGGTCCCAGGTTTCATTTGGACAGCGACATATTTCGATAAATTTATCGATAACTGAGTTATCGGTCAAAATGTGAAAGCCCAAAAACCTTAATATTTCCCTACAATATGGGTATCAAACGAAAGGGGAAGGTCCCAGGTTTCATTTGGACAGCGACATATTTCGATAAATTTATCCATAACTGAGTTACCGGTCAAAATGTGAATGCCCAAAAACCTTAATATTTCCCTACAATATGGGTACCAAACGAAAGGGGAATGTCCCAGGTTTCATTTGGACATCGACATATTTCGATAAATTTGGTGTAAAAGAGAAAGCAAAAGAAAAAGTCAAGGTAAAGAACAAAGGCAGTGCCAAAGAGAATGAGAAAATAATTAATAACTTGGCAGCGGAAATTAATGCCCTAAAAAGTGCTGTTGTTAGCTCCGGTCCTTCACCCAGTACCAACAAAGGTTCCTCTAACGAAACCCATCTCTTTTCTTTTTCGCCGCTACCTAGTGGTTCGGGTTCCCTCTTTTCTGTCCCTCCTCCCCGTAAGTCTACTGATGGTGCTGTTACACCCATTATACCTTGTTGTTGTTGTTGTTGTTAACAATGCATTGCCCTGTCTAGAGTGTATGATCATTCCGAAGATCTTCATCAAGCTCTTCTAAGGGGAGTCCAAGGAAACGTGCAGTTTAAACAGGGTTTGTCCAGAGGGACAGAGGGGTTAGAAGAGTGGGTTCAAATGAACAATTGAAGAGATGTAGAGTATCATGGGGGGTCCTACCACATGCAGGGCATGTGTTTGAGATTGTGTCATTAAGTCTGGACAAGTAGGAGTTTAACCTTACACTATATCCAGACCTAAGCTGTGCCAGGGTAACTCTTGTCTCCCTTGGTAAGGTGCATTCTTCTTCAGCAATATCCGGTGGAGGACTGTTCAGAACGGGGTTCACAGGTAGAGATCCGACAAAAGTATCTACCGACTCGGTGTGGATGTCGGTTAGAGCCCGCTTATGATTCTGCAGATCAAACGGCAAGGTAATATGATGCCGGATCTCATCATAATGTTTACGGAGATGTTTCCTTATGTCTCTCGGGGGCGGATCTATGTCCAAAAGATGACGGTTTGGATGTGCTGGCTTGTGGCAGTTCAGAAGGAATTGCTTGCTCAGCATTTCCGCATGCTCTTTTACATTGAGCAGTTTTGCCTCCTGATGGAGGTGAGACTCGGAAGACATGAGGAGACATCCCGTAGCAGTTCTGATGGCAGTATTTTGGCAGACTTGTAACTTCGTCCAGTTGGTGTTATGTACATTAGGCGACCATATGGGTGCAGCATAGTCAAAGACTGGTCGGCCAATGGCCTTATATGTAGTCAACAACGTTTCTTTGTCTTTTCCCCAAGTACTGCCGGCAAGTGACTTGAGGATCTTGTTGCGACCACGTACCTTTGAGACCATTGCAGACACATGACCAGCAAATGAGAAAGTATTATCCAATGTCATCCCTAATAACTTTGGGATTATACCTTCGCTTGTGCTTTCTCCAGCCGATTGCACTCGTTCATCTACGGCGGATAACTCTGCTATTTCTGCTGTTGATAACAACATTTTGCCGCAGCCTCAATCCAATAATACAGCTGAAGTCAACAACATTGTGCCGACCACTCAATCCGCTATTACTGCAAATGGTGAGTGGCAAACTGTACCGTTAAGAAACGGGCGCAGTCGTGATAGAAACGACTCCAACAATCCCGGTGAATTGAATTCGGCAGCAAATCTTGAGTCTACGTCTGGTCGTTCGCCAAACCCGGCCCCGCAAACTGATGTTATCAGGATGGTCACTGGAGTTCCACCGCGTAGGGCCATTTTCGTTTCAAGACTGCTTGCGTCGTTGACTCACGCAGATATTAGGACACAGTAAAAAATGAAAGTTTACTTTTAATACCAGTCGGTATTGAAATTAAGCCTTTTTGGAATTAAATTTGAGTTTTAATACTAAATAGTATTAATTTAAGACTCTGAATTTTTTTTAATTCCAAATAGTTTTAAAATAATACCAAAATAATACTAAAGCGCTCTCTCCCTAGCGCTTTCTCTCATTATAATGTTTTAGGTACTATTTGTTTTAAAACAAAGCCGGAAAAGTTTTAAATTAATTTTTTTTTAGCATTAAATTAATTCCTCTCTCACGAGAAATCAGACCGAGCATGGTATTAATTTAATACTTTTTCGGCGTTGTTATATATAAACACCAAAAAGGTATTAAAGTTAGACTTCTATTTTTACTGTGGACGTATGTTTGTTCCAAACTTGGCGTTGCCCCTACTAGCAACATTAGTGTGTATATATTTAATTTTAAATATGAAAGAGACATTTCCTCTTTCAGGGTCTCAGTGCCGGACTCATTTTTCGATAGGGTACTTGACCCTTCATTTTGGCCGCAACACTCTGTAGTACATTTGTACACAGATAAACAGAAAACCGATACTGCTTCTTCTCCTTTTCAACTATTCTTATTCATTACCAAAATGTCCGTGGCCTTCGTTCCAAATTGAATCACCTTTATCTAAATAGCCTGACTTTTACTGCACATGCAATCGCTTTCACAGAGACTTGGTTAAAACCTGATAATTTCAATTCTGAGATTTTCTGCAGTAATTACGTCGTTTATCGGCGTGATCGAGAAACCAGGGCAGGTGGTGTCCTTATAGCTGTTGACTCACGTCTTCCATCCGGGTTGGTCGACTTGGGCAATGTGTCCGATATTGAAGTCATAGCAGTGAAGCTCTCAATGACTGGATTCAGCCTATTTATCTCCTGCTCGTACATACCGCCTCATTCGAATCTGCTTGTATATAATCAGCATAACTCCGTTATTAGGACTTTATATTCTCAGTTGAGAGATAAAGATAGCCTTTTAGTTCTTGGTGATTTTAACTTACCCTTGGTTAGTTGGGTCGGCACAAATGACTCAAACATTTTAACCCCTACTACACAGCATGATTTCCTCCTTGACCTTTCTGCCACATCTCTTGTACAAATTAACAACGTACAAAACTGTAAAAATAAATTACTGGATTTGGTATTCGTTGACGATTCTGTAGGGGTTGCTCTTAATCGAATTACTCCGCTATCTATTCCTGAAGACACACTACACCCTACGCTTGAGATAGCTTTGGACATTGTGCACCTTGGGGGGCTTGGTGCTACGAATGGGTCTGGTACGATATGTCGAAAAAAAAGAAGTCGAAACTAAAAATGTCGAAAAAAAAATTTCGAAAAAAAATTTGCCGAAAACACAAAAGGTCGAAAAAAAAATGTCTCGAAAAAAAATGTCGAAAAAAAAATATATAAGATGTAGAAACAATGTAATGAATGATGTGTAAAATTCGCGCGAATTTTACACATCATTCATTACATTGTTTCTACATCTTATATATTAATGTTGAGTATTATTTTTCTAGTGTTTTGCAATAGCTCTTGCAAGCAAATATAAAACCTGACGGTAAAGTTACAAGCACAAACTCTTAAGCTCTTCTCAATATAATTAACAACAACCTCTCAGAAACGAATCTCCGGTTTAAAGATATCAGAAAAATTTTGATTTTTGGCGACTTTTATAGTCACTTAAATATTTGATGTATCGATGTTTCTATAAAAATTGTGAAGTTTTGAACGTTTAAACGTTATTTTGGTTTCTCACTTGTCCAAAAACAAAAGTAAATTGGACCAACATCTTTTCCTTGTTCAAAAATATGCACGTAATAAGAAAAATATACACATATTAGAAAACTTCTAACCAAGTCGAAGCATCGATGTACATATATAGCGAAACAAATGTACATAGACTTTGCATCAAAGACCCATCGGTGTATTTTTGCCATTGGTGACTCCAGCATAGTTTAGCTCAATAAGATAACGGTAACTTTCTCGAAATGATCATTACCAAATGATTAGTGTTATGCTTTTAATAAGTACAAATCATAAGTCATTCTCAATCTTAATTTTTACATGTGCAGTTTGTAGCCCGAAAATGTCTGAGAATATTTCTGTTGTTACCTCTAACAAGGGGAAAATTTGAATAGGCTTTGTATTGGAAAATGGTTGAAAAGTTCTTGGTAAGAGGTAAGGAAGTGATAAATAATTGTATACTGTCATAAAACACGTTGTTAAACTCAAATTTCCGAAGTTTTACATTAAGCATCCAAATTTCGACCTTTTTCGGTCATTTGCACTTTTTCGACATTTTTTTTTTCGGTCAAAAATCTCTTCGGTATTTTAAAATTTTTTTAAATTCGGTCTTGGAAATTCGACATTTTTTTTTTCGACATATCGTACGGGACCCGCTACGAATGGAAGACAACGGTCCCGCACACGATGGTTCTATAAAACTAACTTTGTCAAGCTCAATGAGTTGTTTGCCACCCACGACTGGTCAGATCTCCATGCTTGTAATGTTAGATCTCTATGTTTGTAATGTTACAAAACCAAAAGTGACAAGGGATGACGGAAAATCGTTCCAATATACATCTAGTATCCACCCTGTCAGAAAACACACAAAATCAAATCAACTCAGTAATGACATCGAGTCTGCAACCTCAATATTTTATACTTCCCTTAACGCTTTTTTCGACAGTTGTGTCCCGTTTCGCTATATTAGTGCTGGTACGGCTAAGCCGCCTTGGTGGTCTAAACAGCTTGTGAGACTTGGCAATATTAAATCCAGGCTATACAAGCGTTTTAAGAGAACAGGTGTATCTGCTGAATTTTCTAAATATTTAGTAGAGCGCTCCAACCTCCAGTTGCTGAATCAACAGTGCTATAAAGGTTATCTAGCGCGGTGTGAAACTCAATTTTTTAATAACCCGAAAAGGTTCTACAATTTTGTTAATTCAAAAAGGAAAACTACCGGATTTCCTTCTTCCTTTTACCTTGGAGATAAGAGTGCTAACTCAGATCATGATATTTCTGAACTATTTGCAGAATTCTTTAAGTCGACCAATACGTCTAATAGGTTTCTGTCAAGTCCCTATCCTTATAAATTAGATAGCTCTAATAGCATTCACATACCTGCGTTGGATAAAAATACTGTTCTACAAAGTCTTCTGGCATTGAAACCTACATTTTCCCCTGGCCCTGACATACATTTATCTGACCCGATTTTTTAACTGTTCAAACTACCTCTTGAATCTACGGAATTCCCTACAATTTGGAAGAAATCTTTTATTATACCCTTACATAAAAAAGGTAGTAGGTCAAATATTGAGAACTATAGGGGCATAGCTAAGCTCTCAGCTATTCCTAAAACTTTTGAACATATATTAACACGCCAACTGCAATATCGGTGTAGTTCTTTATTATCACCGTGTCAGCATGGTTTTGTGCCCCGACGATCAACCTCAACTAACTTGCTTGAGTCCACCTCGTTTGTTATGGATGGTTTCCTGAAAGGTAACCAAACAGATGTAGTCTACACTGATTTTAGCAAAGCATTCGACTCTGTGAACCATGAGCTTTTAATTCATAAACTTGACTTATTGGGTTTTCCGAATCAGTTGTTAATGCGAATGGACAAAGAAGCTCCAGCCCAGAAGGTTTTCCAATCGTCACCCGAATTCGGCAGCAGAGGAAGGGGGAGGCCTCGACTGAGATGGAAACAACAGGTGGAGGATGACTTGAACTCCCTTGGGGTTTCCAATTGGCGTCAGTTATCGCTAAAAAGGAATGACTGGCGGGCTTTGATAGGCGACGGCCAAAATCGCTTAGGCGGTTAAGCGCCAATAAATGATGATGATGATGAATCAGTTGTTAATATGGCTTACTAACTATCTTAAAGGCAGAACTCAGCAGGTTTTGTTTAAAAATACTTTGTCTACGTCCATTCACGTAACTTCCGGTGTCCCTCAAGGTAGTCATTTAGGTCCCTTGCTCTTTACCCTCTTTATAAATGACCTACCACAAGTAATTTCTCATTCCCGAACCCTTATGTATGCGGATGATGTGAAACTTCGTTTCACATATTTGCCTACTGTTCCTTCCCGTGCAGATATCTTCTAGGCTGATTTGGAGTCATTTCACTGCTGGTGTACAGTTAATTTATTAATATTGAATAGCTCGAAATGCAAGCTAATGACTTTTCATCGAGTAAAGCCAGTTTTGATATCCTATTTACTAAATGACACTCTATTGGAACGTATACCTGATGTAACTGATCTAGGTGTTCTTTATGACCCTAAACTAAGTTTTAATATGCATATTTCATCTATAGCTAACAAAGCCATGGGTGTGCTTGGTTTTGTTATAAGATGGGCTAAAGAATTTGGTAATCCGTACCTCACGAAAATCCTTTTCACATCGCTAGTTCGCCCAATACTTGATTCTTGATTTTTGCTCTGCGTGGTCTTAATTGGAATCCAAATATCCATATGCCCCCTTATAGAAATAGGCTTCTTCTATTAAATTTGCCTTCTCTGGAAAATCGTAGGATTTTACTAGGTGTAATGTTCCGCCATAAGCTAATTATTGGTGAAGTCGACTCAACTGACCATGTTAGTCGACTGTGTTTTGCTGTTCCTGCTAGGACATCCAGGCACTATGTGCCTTTTCAATTACCAATTTGTCGTCTAAACTTTGCAAAAAACAATCCTCTGAATGTTTGGTGTTCATACTACAACGTCTTATATAGCTGCATCAGCTTTGAATGCTCGTCTGGCGCACTAGAAAATGCAATACTTTCATATTTGCTACCTGCTGACTAATTACACCACAGTCTTGCACCCAACCAGTTAGATTGATATACACAACTACAAAAAGCCGGCAGACACCTCTAACTTTAAACTTACGCTGCGTGGAATCGCGTCCATTCCACCGGCTCCATAATTAATATCCTAAAATATCTCCGAAACCAATTTGGAATATTTCAATTATCTAATAAACAGTCAACTGGAAACAAAGTTTGCCAATATACTATCAGATGCTGCGCGGAATCGCGTCCATTCCGCCAGCAAATCTCACATCGCTCCCAGGACTGCGGAAGTATGTTGCTCGGAATCGCGTCCATTCCGACAATATATACGACTATCAAGTTTGGTTCCTAACGATTTCTACCCACAACTTTAAAGCACGGCCTCTACAACTTTCCTGCTAGCTGCACATAATACTTACTATAAATAAATGAATTTACGCTTTGCTTAATTTCTGTTAATTATACTTTTATTATATTCTATATACTCTTATTGTACATATATATGTTTTTGTTTTGTAACAATACTTGAGATATTAACAGTCGACCGCTTTGTGTTGTGTCGACTTTAAATAAATAAATAAATAAATAAATACTAGTATATAACTATAAATTTCTGGCAGAACTCATACTAGTCAGGCAATATCCATTTCATACCAGTATACAACTACAATTTTCTGGCAGAACTCATACTAGTCAGGCAATATCCATTTCATACCAGTATACAACTACAATTTTCTGGCAGAACTCATACTAGTCAGGCAATATCCATTTCATACCAGTATACAACTACAATTTTCTGGCAGAACTCATACTAGTCAGGCAATATCCATTTCATACCAGTATACAACTAGAATTTTCTGGCTGAATTCGTACTAGTCAGGAAATATCCATTTCATACTAGTATATAACTATAACTTTCTGGCTGAATTCGTACTAGTCAGGAAATATCCATTCCATACTAGTATACAACTAGATTTTTCTTAATGAAATTATACCAGTTGAAAAAAACAAAATTCATTCGTTTCGTTTTCTCTTATAATTCATAGATGCTTTTTAGTGATAAGGTAAATACAAATAGCCGCTGCTTTTTTAAGAATAAACATGAAAATAAAGTCGAGGGATAAAATTAAGGGTAAGCCAGAAAAATTCTGGTTGAAATCATACTAGTCAGGTTCAATGCTTTTTGGTATAGTATGCTCCCGTGACACAACAAAACCAAGTAACTAGTTTTTTCAAAATGTTGGGAAATTAAGGATTTGCGTAGCAGTCCATATCTTCGTCAAATATCAATATTTGTATACAACTTTTTTAATTATGAAAAGATAAGACCCCAAAGTTTTTTCATGCACATGTGCAGGAATTTTTTTTGACGTAGTTATGGATATATTGACCACGATAAACAGTTACAGAGTTTTTAAAAAACACGAAATTTTCCTTTCATACAAGAAAAAATTTTGTGTAAGAACAAAACCAAGCAACTTCCAAGTAACTTTGATTTTAGTTTGATACGATTTTTGGCTTTCATACAAAAAAATGTTTGTGTAACGACAAAACCAAGCAAGTTGATAGTTACTTGGGTTTGTTGTGCACTTTCATA
This sequence comes from Campiglossa producta, assembly GCA_964058755.1. Lineage (NCBI taxonomy): Eukaryota > Metazoa > Arthropoda > Insecta > Diptera > Tephritidae > Campiglossa > Campiglossa producta. The sequence continues at coordinate 59,922,468 of CAXKVI010000002.1, forward strand.
TAAAAACGAGATTGCATGCCGGTAGACAATCCTTTTTATTTTTTGGGTCTCACACTAAATTTTCCTTGTTTATCTCATCGATAGTCGAAATCCAAAGGAGAAACACTCTTGCCAACAAGTGTTACTTCGGGGTAAGTAGGCAATTGAGAAGTAAAGGCCTCTCTCGGCAGACGAAGATCACGCTATATACATAAGTCTCTTATCATATGAGTCCTAATGTAGGGCTTGGAATCATGGGCAGTGTCAAGAGAAGATGAGATGGCCCTTGGAGTATTTGAGAGAAAAGTTCTCCGGAAGACTTGTGGTCCTTCCTGTGATGCCAACGGCGAGTATCGAAGGAAATTTAACGATGAGCTGTACGAGCTCTACGCAGAACTGACCATATTGCAGCGAATTAAAGCCCAAAGGCCCCGCTGACTGGTTCATTTTATGGGAATGGAAAGCAAGCTCCAGCCCAGAAGGTTTTCCTATCGATACCCGAATCGGGCAGCAGAAGAAAGGGGCGACCTCGACTGAAATGGAAAAAGGAAATATTGGCGTGATTTGATACGAAGTGGCCAAAATTGCCTTGGCTGTTAAGCGCCAATAAATAATGATGAAACCAGGTTGATTATACTTTCTAGATTCTCACCATCAGGCAAACCAAGATTACACCTCCCGGATAGTGGGCTGCACTTGAGGAAAAAGAAGCTCTTGGCCTGCGTCTGACTCAAGACTAAAAAGTTCACTTGCACTACCATTACTTTCAGATATAGTATAAAAAAGTCCTTACTTCTCTGGCAAAATGTGTTCTGGTTCGCCATCTGATGCTGGGCTGAAATCACATAATATTCCCTAGCTTTATCCCTGCATTAATTTCATAATTATCTCAAATACTTATCTTATAGCAATAAGATAAATCAAGCATCTTTGAAAGTTACTTGGTTTTGTGAAATAATCACATACATTTTTTGAGGAAATTCAAATAATTCTTGATTAACAACTGAGTTTTAATGGTTTTTGCATTAATAAGAGATCGAAACTAAATCAGAAACTTAGAGTGACGATAAGAAATTGATTTCTAATCATTTTTTGTAAAAAAGCCTAGTATTTGTTGTAAAATTTTCAGTTATTAAAAAAAGAACACGAGTTACTTGGTTTTGTTGTGAACTAAATTCTTGATTCAGTGCATTTTAAGTTACTTGGTTTTATAACTTTTTTAGTTTAAGGTACTTAGAAACAAGATAGGAAGAAACGGATCGATGTCCCTGATAGATTTTTTTAACGGGATTCCGAAAATTCGTAGAACGACGAAACCAAGTAACTGACACTTACTTGGTTCTGTGATGTCACGGGAGTATGGGCCTAGTATATTTCATACTAATCCTTTTTGGACTAGTATGTGGACTAGTTCATTTTTTGGAAATTATACTAGTCCAGGTTGAACTAGTATGGAACAGGTATTTTACAACTAGTATGAAACTGGTATTTCCTGACTAGTAGATAACTAGTATATTCTGGTCGAAATCTGACAATTGACATCTCGTAGGACATCAACACGTAAAAAATACCAGTTGCTTATATGGAAAAAAGACAGAACACTGACTAGTTGGGCCCGGTGCACCAACTAGTTGTAAAGTAGTTTTCAACTAGTTGCTTTCGCTGCAGAGTACTTAAAGCATTCTGATATCAGCATAACTAAGAAAGTATCTACGGTTTTCCATTAGTGGCATCAATTTTTGTAAATGAGATAATTTTATTTTATCACCCTATTGCTCAGTCTAAGCAAGGTACAATTTTAACAAAAAGTTTACAAAATTTACAATTACAACAATTAGCATTGTAATTTGCAATGTTTCGTTCCTTAATATGTCTTTTGTAAAATGGTTTATTTTATATTTCGTTGTTAATATGAATGCTGTTATTGTGGGTTTTTATGTCAACTACAGCTAACTTGCTCGCAGATCCCAAAAGACATGATGACAAATTCACCCATGTTAATATTCAAATTTTCATACCTTCTCTAATGCCTTGGTTCGCTATGTTGTTAAGTTTTTGTGTAACGTTTAAATGTTAAATGCAGAGCAGCTAAACAGCACCAGCACGTAGCGAAAAAGCAAAGCCACCACAACCGAAACAAGTACCAATAAATATTTCAACAGTACCAACGGCAGGCAATCTACATACATATATAAGTACACAAGGAGTTCTACCCATATATGCACATGACAATGTATGTAAGTGCCTACATACATATGGCTGGTTTGGGAAAACCTACAAAACATACGGGGTATACTCGTATGTGGCAGGTAGTGAAACGTTTACGCAATGGATTGAGGGCATCCAAAATGGTTATAAATTATGACGCATGTGGCAGCAACAACTCATTCATTTAAAATGTCATTTAAAAAACGCAAATGAAGCTTTATGGGAGTCCATGTAAACCACCCCTTTCACGTCATCTTGTTCCAACACATTTACACGCATCTAACAAGGCAAGTTTCGCAGAGAGATATCATAAATATGTATGTTGATGGTGTTTGTTGTTTCGGCTTCAGTTTTCCAAAATATTTATGGTGTAAAAGTGTGAGTGGCATATCACTGCCCTGCGAAAAATGCGATTAGACTAGGTTGAATTCGAAAAGACTAGGTTGAATTCGAAAAGGAGCATGGGACCAGTGAAAGTTTCAGCATATATACCTTATGAAGAAATTAATTGTTCTCTTTTATGCCGAACTGGTTTTTTTTGGGGTAGATCCACTTTGATCCACTACGTGTACGGAGTCTATTTAGAGCACCTATAAGTAGGCAAATTGAAAATTTACTTAACCCAATTATGCCTATTACCTTCTATGTTCCCAAATATATTATAGTCCAGTGTAGACGAAACGTATGGTCGTTTCTTTATTTTAAATGTGCCAATGCGGAAGTATATTTCTTCTTTCATATGTACCAAATTGGGGTGCCACTTCTCCTCGCCGGTGGGCGCAACTTTTCCTGCCAACCAAAAACGAATGGATATCAGGATAAACATTGAGTCGCACGAACTAAACAAGAATATAAAAGTAACTTTGTTCGGAGAGGTTCACTTTTTAACCACGATGAAATTGTTAATTCGTGAAAGTGTGAGGTAAAACCTGCTGCATATTTTTGGGTGCAGTCAAATTTTTTATACAAACTGACGTTGGTGCTGGTATTCAACCTCAAATATTCCTAACTCTCTTGGAGCGTAAGTTTTTACTTTAAAAGAGGTGGTTATCCGTGTTTGGTTGGGTTGTGTAATTTAAACTATATAATTCGGATAAGTGATGGAAAATTGGTTTTCTGATTTTGAACTAAATGTGCAAATAAAATGTACCAAATCACTTGAAAAAGGGCCATCTTTAAGGGGAGTAATTTTTTTACACTAATCGCAAATATTGCTTTTCCAAGCAAAATCTTTTAGAGGAAAATTATTAAAGCTTAAATTCATATCAATCTTTTATTAATATTATTTTAAATACACAGCCGCATTCAATGCAAAAATATTTCTTTGACGCAGAAATCTGTGGCAATAAGGGCGGGCGACCAAAGTTAAGTTTGGTCAAAATTTAGTTATTACCACCATTGTATTCTCCGTATTAAGATCTATACCCACCCGACCAACGCTCACGAAAATGCCTAAGTTTTCGAAGCTTTATCAATAATTTTCCTGACAAATGCATCGAGAATGGGTTCAGCAATACTATCGTAAAAGTATTACTGTTCGCCCAGTTTGTGGCAGCAAACTCTCTCTTCATTTTTTCCATGAAAAACACAAGAATTTAACACACTATTGTCAAAATTGCGAGAGTCAGAATTTTTGAAACCGATCACTAAAAATGGGTCAGTTTTGTTTTTTAATTTAAATGTGGTTAATGTGTAGCATGTGAGTATTGAAAGTGATTCCCAAATTATAATGAAAAAAAAAAAAATATTGTGCGAATTATTGGCATAACTATTTTTGTTGACATTTTTTTTCGTTTTGCTATATCTTTTGATCTATTTGTTCAAATGAGATGAAATTTTCACAGTTTTTTACTATTTTGTCGTAGTTTATAATGCAATTTTTTTATTGCAAATTCTTTTCTAGTTTTTTATTTATTAATTTTTTTTTAATGCAAATTTTTTGCAAAATGTCGTTCTGGAGCAGCAAAAATTCTGAAAAAAAGCAAAATATTCTTTAAGCTTTATGTAATAACATATACAAATTTCAAAGTGTGCGGATTTTTTGTTTAAAAGATATGATTAAAAAAAATAATAATAAAATATATAAATAAGATATCATCGAGTCTTGCTGCAACACAATACTTCTAGGGCGCGCATAAAACTCAAAGTTTTTGTTTGATATCGTAAATATAAGACCGCGAAGAAAGTCGCAAACATCAATTTATTGCAATATGTATTACATTTTGAAAAAAATCGCATCGAGAGATAGAACTACTTAGGACTTATCAGAAAATCGGATTCTAAATGAATGCTTCTGATGCTGAATAACCTCGGCAAGCAATTTTTCGTCAGTTAATTGGTATAAAAGAGTAAGAATTTCGCGTGCTCTTTATTGCCACAGCTTTGAGAAAACGTTTCACCAAAAAAAGATTTTGAGCGTCATATTCGGCCACTTTTTAAAAGACAAAAGTAATACTTTTTGGAAGCTAACTTAAAAACTTATGCAAAACACGATTTTATAGCGAAAAGTCAAGCCATCTATTTTGCTACCACTAGAGAAAATCTAGTGGATTTTTCTGAAAATTATTCTTTCGTAGTAAATCCACTTTGCATCCACAAGTAATTTATTACAACGATGGGACTGACATCAATCTCCATAGTTTTGTTGTAATTTCTGACTACCTAAAGCATGAATATGCCGCTGAAAATCTTTTTTTTTTTAGAAACGTTTTCTCAAAGCTGTGGCAATAAAGAGCACGCGAAATTCTTACTCTTTTATACCAATTAACTGACGAAAAATTGCTTGCCGAGTTTATTCAGCATCAGAAGCATTCATTGAGAATCCGATCTTCTGATAAGTCCTAAGTAGTTCTATCAATGCACTCGATGTGATTTTTTTTATTCAAAATGTAATATTGCAATAAGTTGATGTTTGCGACTTTCTTCGCGGTCTTTTATTATGATATCAAACAAAAACTTTGAGTTTTATGCGCGCCCTAGAAGTATTGTGTTGCAGCAAGACTCGTTGATATTTTATTTATATATTTTATTATTTTTTTTTAATCATATCTTCTAAACAAAAAATCCGCACACTTTGAAATTTTTATATGTTATTACATAAAGCTTTACGAATATTTTGCATTTCTTTCAGAATTTTTGGTGCTCTAGAACGACATTTTGGAAAAAATTTGCATTCAAAAAAATTTATAAATAAAAAACTAGAAAAGAATTTGCAATAAAAAAATAATTCGCACAATAATTTTTTTTTTAAATTATAATTTGGGAATCACTTTCAATACTCACATGCTACACATTAAAAAAAACTAATGGCGGCGATATACCAACATTATCATAACCTCTAACGAGATTTTTAGCCGAGCTTCTCTTTCCAACTTGTGGTGTGTTGCTTTTTGAGTTTTTCCTACAAGTTGGCGGGACCTACAGTTTTTTGCCGACTCCGAACGGCACTTGCAAAGCAAATGAATTTTTTTGCTGAGAAGCTTCTCATGGCAGAAATACACCCGGAGAGTTTGCCAAACTACTGCCGAGGGGCGACCCCGTTTAGAAAAATTCTTTTTCTAAATAATTTTTGATGTTACTTTTGCCGGGCATCGAACCGCCACGACTTGGTGTAGAAGGCCGAACACTTAACCGCTACACCACGGCGGCCGCCAACACATTAACCACATTTAAATTAAAAAACAATTTCAAAAATTCTGACTCAATAGTGTGTAAATTTCCTGTGTTTTTTATGAAAAAAAAAAGTTATAAACAAAAATAAAAAAGATCAGTCTTTATGTTAAGCATTTTAACAATGTAAATAAAGTTCAATGTTGTACGCCAGAAAAAGAAGTTTATCTGCATTTTCCCCCAGGAGATTTGACCGTCTATCTGTGTATAGTTGACCAGCTGTACTAAACAATTGCTCGGTTGCCACACTCGTTGGAGGAGCAGTTAAATATTGTTTTGAAACCTTTTTTAAATTAAAAAATCGGAGGAATTCCAATAATGGAATATATTTACACTACGAAGAACAAGTGGTATTCGCTTAATTCTATTCAAGAGTTGTATTAGTTTTTGCTTTGCGTGCCCAATTTTTTGTAGATTTATCATGGGATGCCCAGAGGAAGTTATGATTTTCTGTTATAAAAAATCAAAAACTCATTAAATATTTTTTTTGTAAACACATCTATTATTCGGCCTCGATTATTCGGCGTTTTCAGCCAAAGGCCGAAGCCGAATAAAAAATTCTGGCCGAATGGGCCGAATACCGAAACTTGGCCGAATATTCGGTCGGGTACTAATCTATATATAAATACGCCACTTGTAAAAGTTTAGGAACCTCCTGTGAGCGAACCGTTTTAATGAAATATGCACCGATGGAAAGGAAATTGAAAAAAAAAAAACTGAAGTGTAGGCGGTATATTTTCAGGGGCGTCCCCGAAATTTAAGGATCGGGGCTAGCGACCCACGCCCCCTTCCAGTCACCACCACTAGATTTTATTGGTAGAATTATCGATCACAAGCGATACTAGTAATATGAAATAAGCCAATTTGAAATCGGCAGGTTTAAGCCTGGTTTTTTTTTTTTGGTTTCCATGTTTTATAAAAGGTCAAGTTTGAAATTATGTTCGACTTTGCACAGTTCGCACAAATCTTTATGGTTGTACTATATATGGCAATTAGATATGAATTGTGTGCATATTTATGACTTTATGAAGGAGAGATAAATATTTTGAGGTACATATGTGAGTACATATAAACATACTTACAAACACGACATTGTAAGCATTCGCTTGGGTTCGTGAGTTGTAGTCAGCAAGTTATAAATCAAATTTTATTTGTCGGGTTTTTTATGCTGCTCGCACTGCTGTTATGTTTCCCTAGTGGTATAACAATAGGTAGAGGCAAGCCGTTTAAGTCAGCATAAAGGTACGCAGCACGAACCATATGTCGCAGCACCCAAACGAGCGCGACTAAGTGCGTTTTAATTGCCCGAGTAAAGCCCGTGAGTGGTGAGATTTGCTTTAATTACATGTTACGAAGGTACGTTTATAATGTGGCGAATGTTCTCAAGAATCGTTCATCTCCCAACTCTAGCGTATTTCCATCACTAGCGTCACTACCACAACTACAACTGTTTAGATACATGACGTGAGAGCGAGAGAGGGAGAGCCAGCTCACATGTTTGCGAATGTGGCACAAAGAGGCGATGACGATAGATAAACGTTTCGAGAACACTGTTGCACGAATAAACCAGAAATGTGTAGACATTTCTAGGTTGTGAAGCTGCTGTCTGCTAAGGTATATAAACCGCGCAAAGACAACGCAAATCAATCAGTTTATTTTCAAGTATTGTACAGTAAAGTACTGAACAGTGAATTAACCCGCGTCACGGATTTTAGTAGTGAATAAAGCGTACTACTTATTTAGCAGAATCTGAGTGTTTTATTTAACGCACAGTGATCGAACTCAAGGAAAATAATCGGGGATTCATCGTATTCGTCACAATTGGTGTCAGAAGCGGTATTGTTAAATAAATACAGGATAACAAGGACATTGTAAAGTCAACAAGGATATTGCAAGGATAACAAGGACATTGTAAAGGTAACAAGGACATTGCAAGGATATGGCAAAGTTTAATGAATTGAAGATCCAGCAACTCAAAAACGAGTTGGAGAAACGTGGATTGGTAACAACAGGCAATAAGCCAGAGCTACAATCACGTCTGCGCGAGGCTATGGAAGCGGAAGGAATCAACGTTGACGATTATGTTTTTCAGCTTTCGGAAGAGGGAGCGACGAAAATAGAAGAGCAAAAGATGATACTCCGGATTCAGTGGCAAATGTGGACACAGACTCGCTGTTGGCTGTATTGGCTCAGATGTCGGCGAATATAACATCAAAGTTTGAAGAACAGAAAACTTGCATGGCATCTCAGTTAGAGCAACAGGAGACACACATGGCGTCTCAGTTGGAAGAACACAAGGCTTATATGTCATCAAGGCTGGAAGAGCAGGAGACACGAATGTCGTCGCAAATTTCGGCACAGGTATTATCGCAGATCTCCACTCAACTGGGAGAACACAAGGCTTATATGTCATCTCATCTGGAGGCACAAGATGCAAAGATTGCAGAACTGCAAGATAAAATTTACGCTGAAGTTAATGCGTTGAGAGGACGGATCCAGGAGTTGCAGCTAAATCGTCCAACTGTTTCAACAAGCGCACCCAAGGTAAAAACCCCATCATTTGACGGTTCTGTTCCTTTCCAGGTATTTAAGCTACAATTTCAGAAGACAGCAGCTGTGAACAACTAGGGCGCTGAAGACAAAGTCGCTGCACTCTTCGTAGCATTGAAAGGACCGGCAGCCGAAATCTTACAGACAATTCCTGATAGCGAACGAAACAACTATGATGCATTGATGGGTGCTGTGGAGAGACGTTATGGTAGCGAGCATCGGAAGCAGATTTACCAAATAGAGCTACAAAATCGATGCCAGAAGCCCAGTGAGACCTTACAAGAATTTGCATCGGACATCGAGAGGTTAGCGCACCTAGCAAACGCGGATGCACATGTAGAGTACATGGAGAGGGTAAAGATACAAAGTTTCATAAATGGAATACGTGATGTGGAGATGAAGCGGGCCACCTATGCAAATCCAAAGAGATCATTTTCGGAGACGGTATCACATGCTCTAACTCAAGAAACAGCATCACTTTTGTGCAAACCAGCGTACAAAGCTCATCGTGTGGAAGTAGAACGACCAGAATGGGTGGACGCAATCCTAGAAGCAATGAACGGAAAGCAACAGAAAAACTAAGCGGCCATTAAATGCTTCAAGTGCGGAAAATCTGGTCATACTGCACGTTATTGTGGATCTGGATCTAGCTCCAATAATTCCAGTAATGCAAGCGGACGTAAGCGCAAGGCTGAAGGAGATGAGCAAGTCTCCCAATCCAACCAACCGTTAAACTAAAGAGAGTCAGCCGCAAGGGGCGTAGGCTGGCTCCCGCAATTGGATGCCCCATAATATCTGTCTCACAGATCGGAAGGAAGTCGAGTAATGTTACTGTTGGAGGACTCGTGGACGGAAAGGAGCGTTTACTGACTATTGATACGGGCGCATCTCATTCCATCATTCGAACTGATTTAGTCAACAAAGAAGTGAGACCATTACATGGAGCAAGGTTGCGTACGGCGACTGGTGAGGACACCCAAGTCCAAGGAAAAGTAACATGTGAAATCGCAATTGGAAATGTCACCATACAGCACATTTTTATAGTGGAAGATATTGTTGATGAGATCATAGTTGGTGTGGATTTCTTAAGCAACCAAGGCATCAAGATCGACATGCAAAACATGATTATGAGCTATAAGAACATGGATGTACCACTCAATTTTGGTTACGAGACCAAGTACATCAGTAAGCGGGTACTCGTGGAGGATAGCCAACAAATTCCACCGAAGTCGGAGGCAGTCGTTTGGGCAAGGATTGATGGAGATTATGGGACAAACAAATTGTGGGTTGTCGAGGCAAACAAATCAAAGACGGATATATTAGTAGGAAAAACACTGGGTATGACAAAACAAGATGGATGTATACCAGTAAGAGTACTAAATGAGTTCCGATCGCCGATCAAGCTTTCCAAAGGAGCTATATTGGGACAATGTCAGGTAGTGGAGGTGGTTATAAATTGTGAACAGCTCCATGAAAATATTTCTACCAGCAATATCGCTCTTTCGGATGATATCACGGCATGGACAGAGGAGCTCGAAAAAGACCACCAGAACAAGGCGAAACAACTTCTATTAAAGTACTCTAGCATATTTGACAAGGATGGCTCCAGACCAGGTCGAACCAATGTAGTGAAGCATCAAATTGATACCGGCGATGCGAGACCAATCCGCCAAGCTCCTCGAAGTGTTCCCTTGGCCAAACGCCACGTGGTAAGAGAAATTATACAGGAAATGAGTGAGAATGGCGTGATCGAACCATCAGCTAGTCCATGGAGCTCACCAGTAGTGCTATTAAAGAAAAAGGATGGAAAAATGCGGTTCTGTGTGGACTACCGGAACGTGAACGACGTAACGAAAAAGGACAGCTATCCACTACCAAGAATTGACGATACTCTGGACTCACTATCTGGTACGAAGTGGTTCTCTACACTGGACTTGAAAAACGGCTATTGGCAAGTGGAGGTTAAAGATGAGGATAAGGAAAAGACAGCCTTCAGCGTTGGAGAGGGGCTGTGGCAATTTACGGTAATGCCCTTTGGACTATGTAACGCTCCAGCTACTTTTGAGAGACTAATGGATCAAGTATTGAAAGGACTGCATTGGAAAACATGTTTGGTGTACCTGGATGACATCATCGTGCTGGGAAAAAGCTTTGAGGAACACCTTAAGAACTTGGAGGAAGTTTTCCAAAGGATAGCTGGCGCCGGTCTGAAATTAAGCATCAGCTAGAGGACCCAGATCTGGTACGTGTGATGCAAGGAATCGAGCAAAACGAACGACCAACAAGAAAGGAGATGTGGAGCAGTCTGAAACTGGTATCCGGTTGCTTACATAGAGTATGGGAAAGCGAAGATGGTCAATGTGCTCGGAAGCTGGTAGTTGTCCCAAGGAAGAAAATCTCCGATGTTTTGAATGAGCTACATAATTGTCCAAGTGGAGGTCATCTCGGAGTCACGAAAACGTTGGAGAAAGTCAAGCAGAGATTCTATTGGGTTGGTTGCCGGCAGCCGATCGCGGAGTGGATTGCCAACTGTGAGGTGTGCATCAAAGCAAAGGGTCCGAAGTCGAGAAGCCATGGACAGATGAAGCAGTACAACACAGGTGCACCGTTTGAGAGGATTGCCATGGATGTAGCTGGTCCATTTCCTACTAGCAAACTCGGGAACAAGTACGTATTAGCTGTTATGGACTATTTCAGCAAATGGCCAGAAGTTTACCCGATTCCAAATCAAGAGGCAGACACCATTGCAGAGGTGTTCACTAACAATTGGATAGCGAGGTTTGGTGTACCGATGGAGTTACATTCTGGTCAAGGCAGGAATTTCGAATCAGTCGTATTCCAAGAAATGTGCAAGATATTGGGTATTCGGAAAACTCGAACAACTGCATTGCATCCTCAGTCAGATGGCATGGTGGAACGTTTCAAACGAACCTTGGAAGAGCACATGAGGAAAGTAGTGGATAAGTTCCAGAAAGATTGGGATACGCACATCTCCTTGTTCCTGATGGCATATCGCTCGGCAATACATGAAACAACGGGTCAGACTCCGGCAAAAGTAATTTTTGGGAATGATCTGCGGTTGCCAGCTGACTTGAAGTTTGGGATAAATGCTGATGAAGGAATAAATGCCAGGAAATCCACTAGCATCTTGGAAGAAGAAATGAGAGAAATACACGATCTTGTAAGACAACGGACGAAGATCATGAGTGATAAGATGAAAGCCAGATACGGACAAAGCCATCAACTCGGAAGGTTTTAAAGAAGGAGATTTAGTGCTGTTATACAACCCACAACGAAAGAAAGGTTTGTCCCCAAAACTGCAATGTAACTGGGAACGCCCATATAAAGTAATAAAGCGGATAAATGATGTTGTCTACCGCATACAAACTGTTGGAAGACCACGAAACAAAATGAAGGTGGTTCACCTGGAGAGGCTAGCAACGTTTGGATCGGGAAATGTGTCTGATCGGAACGATCAGACTTAGGTGGAGGGCAGTGTGGCGAATGTTCTCAAGAATCGCTCATCTCCCAACTCTAGCGTATTTCCATCACTAGCGTCACTACCACAACTACAGCTGTTTAGATACATGACGTGAGAGCGAGAGAGGGAGAGGCAGCTCGCGTGTTTGCGAATGTGGCACAAAGAGGAGATGACGATAGATAAACGCTTCGAGAATACTGTTGCACGAATAAACCAGAAATGTGTAGACATTTCTAGGTTGTGGAGCTGATGTCTGCTAGGGTATATAAACCGCGCAAAGACAACGCAAATCAATTAGTTTATTTTCAAGTGTTGTACAGTGCATTGTGTATAAAATAAAGTATGAAATGTAGCTTTGACAGCAATGTCAAAACACACTTCAACGTCAAATCACAATTGTCAAAACACACATCCATGTCAAAAATCTGGGTTGCTGTTGTGGTTTCTGCAAACCAGGGTTTTGTGCAGGACCGCAAAACAATGAGACAGGGTTCTTGTTTGCAAAAAAGTGTTGCTGTGTTGCACAACTTTTTCATTCCAATTTGTAGGGAAATTTTTAAGCGAATCTTTAAACTTACACTTTTATTATATTTTGCAAAAAATACAAAACTTAAAACGATTAAATTTTATTTATTTTACAGGAAAAATTTTAATGTTCGAAATAAGAAACCAGAAAATGAGAACACAATTTTTTTAGATAGATTGTTTTCAATTTATAAACCAAGTACCTATCAAAATTAAGGCCGCGGAATTTCGCCAGCATAATGCAATTGGCCTGTCGTGACATGTTGTTAGCAGTTTCAATTTTTTTTTTGCCTTTTGCAGTACGTTTTTAAATCTTTACAAATTCTAAGAAGTAGCAAATAATTTCTGAAAAGAGAATGCTACAAGTTCAAAATGTAAAATAAACTTTATAAATTACAACTCTAAAGGCTGGTTTTCATTAGGTCAAAAGGTGTCAAATTTCATCGACTTTATCAAGATTCGGTTGCTTATTTGGTATTTGTCTACTTAAGCTGTCAACTGCTGTCAAATTAGCTAAAATTATGGGAGGGGGCTCAAAAGGCGGACTTTGGCCTCAGGATCACGAATCCGGAAGCGCTTTTTTAATATTTTGCTTCTCTGAGGAGATATTTGCGATCCAAGTTTTCATGTGGTTGTTGTATTTACATTAGACTGCGCCTAAAAACGTCAAAAAAAGTGCGTACCGTGGCACGGTTCAGGCAACACCCCGGACTTGGGATGGCGTAGTCCAGGTTATAAGGGCGGCCGAAGGCCGCCAGCTCAGAAATATGTTCTGCACATAAATACAATGGATTCCGCCCCAATTTTGGTATCGAACCCGGGTAAATTTTCGGTTTTTTGACCATAACTTTTCACTGAAACCCCCTTCTAGCCCATAATTCCCTTCCATAATTTTAGCTAATATATTAGCAGTTGACAGCTAAAGTAGACAATTTCCGCATTTTTCGATAAAGTCGATAGCAATTATGAAAATTTTACCTAATGAAAACCAGACTTACTAAGTTTTCAACTATTATTTTTCACCTTATTTTATAAATTTAGAGAACTATTACCCCTTTATTTACTACTAATTTTTTTACGAAATCGAATGCAACTCGGCGCTAAATGATACTATTTTCCAAAAAAGCAACTCTGATCATCAGGTGTTAAACTCACTTTGAAAATTTGACGTTTATGCAGAAGATTCCACACTTGTACTGATACACAATGGTACAGTGAAGTACTGAACAGTGAGTTAACCCGCGATATTGTACTACGTTTTTTAGTAGTAAATAAAGCGTACTACTTATTAAGCAGAATCGGAGTATTTTATTTAACGTACAGTGATCGAACTCAGAAGAAATAATCAAGGAATCATCGAATTCGTCACAATATGTTTAATGTCTTGAAAAAAGACATTAAGGGAACGATAAACAAAATTTTTTGATTGTGCTTCAAATACCAAAAAACTAAAAAGATGAATGCTGCTGAGTTTTGACTTCAACTTTTATGAATGCTATATTGCTCGAAAGCTAGGCAGACCCTGGTGTCTTGCATAATTCATGGTAAATTGCTCGTAAGTTTAAAAACAAAAATGTATTGATTTTCTAAGGTTTTTTTTTTTATTTGCAAGAAGTTTATGTAATTTTTTAAGTAAATTAATTTAAATTTCCTCGCTTTAAAATTTCTTTTGGTCGCAGTATATTCTTTATGTTCTCTTCTTTTCTGGCCGATTCACACCAATCAGAAAGTAACGCCTAATTAAAAGCAAAAACTCAAAAGAATAATTTGATAAAAATTGTTCGACTGGTCAAAAGTCCACAAAATTTTCAAAATTCGTAAATATAATGACCAATAATAACAACTAGTATATCCCGTGGTCGAAATTCGACCAATTTAAAATAGTTGAACTTATTCAAACATCTGATCAACTTTTTGTCAATAGCTGCCTTTAGGCCCGTGGCCGAACCTCGACCAACTTAAATGTATACATAAAAACTCATCTATAAGCAAAATGAGGTCATCAAAGAATTTAAAAAATAGTGGCTGTTATTATATAATAAAAATATTAAATTACAGCAGCCCTTTCCAAAATTAAATATGGCAATGCCATGCAAATATTCGGATTTCGAGACTTTATGTTGCACTTGAATAACCGGATGATGAGATTGTGCTTAACAAATAGCCACTAATTTATGCGATCGTTCGGAGTCGGCAAAAAACTGTAGGTCCCGCCAACTTGTAGGAAAAACTCAAAAAAGCAACACACCACAAGTTGGAAAGAGAAGCTCGGCTAAAAAATCTCGTTAGAGGTTATGATAACCTGTTGGTATATCGCCGCCATTAGTTAGTTTAGTTTTGAGCAAGTGAAGAACAAAGAAATATTAGGTTGAAAATTAAGTAAATTGTAATAGTTAAGATTAAAGGTTTTTTAATATAAAAAAAAATAATTTAAGAAAAAAAAAGGAATATTCCGCAACCGGGTCTTGCACCTGTGCACACCGTATTCCATACGCTCACCGCCGCGCCATTACGTTATGCACAAAGCAGTTATCAAATTCTGCAATTAGGCTTTATAAGAATCAGAATTTTAAAAAATTAACAATATACCAACAACAAAGTTAGGCTATTAATAATAAATAATGGACCCAAGTACTCAATGAGCGAGGGAGTGAAAATAATTTCTCTTATAATAGGAGGAGCTTATTGAGTGAAAGAATGAAATTCATTTTGTAGAAATATGAGTTCTATTTATAGAAATTTATTATACATGGCTTCTTTTCATCTCTTTAGTGTTGGTAAATTACAAATGCTGGTTAGGGCAAATCTAGGCTTTTGCAAAAACAGTTAAAGGTTTTTCTAGCTTTTTTCTTTATCCATAACTTAGCAATATTTAGAAGACATTTTAAATTGATTTTTGATTTGATTAAAAAAAAAAAAAAAAAAATGTAGATATATTAATTTAAAAAAAAAAAAATTTATTCAAAGTGGTAAAATGGGCCAAAATATAGCCTTTTGCAAAAACTGTTAAAGGTTTTTCTATCTTTTTTCCTTAACCATAACTTAAAAAATATTTAAAAAGACATTTCATATCGATTTTTGATTTGATTTTTGAAAAAATTGTACGTATATTGATTTTAAAAAAAAATTACTCAAAAGTGGTGAAACCGGGCAAAATGTAGCCTTTTGCAAAAATAGTTTGAGGATTTTCTAGCATTTTTCCTTAGTTATAACTTAGAAATATTTAAAAAGACATTTCATATCGATTTTTGATTTGATTTTTGAAAAAAATGTGGGTATGTTAATTAAAAAAAAAAAAAAGTTATTCAAAAGTGGTTAAACCGGGCAAAATCTAACCTTATGCAAAAACAGTTTGAGGGTTGTTAAGCTTTTTTCCTCAACCATAACTTAGAAATATTGAAAAAGACATTTTATATTGATTTTTGATTTGATTTTTGAAAAAAATTGTAGGTATATTTATTTAAAAAAAAAAAAAACTGGGCAAAATGTAGCCTTTGAGGATTTTCTAGGTTTTTTCCTTAGCCGTAACTTAGAAATATTTAAAAAGACATTTCATATCGATTTTTGATTTGATTTTTGAAAAAAAATGTGGGTATATTAATTTAAAAAAAATAATAATTCAAAAGTGGTGAAACCGGGTAAAATGTAGCCTTTTGCAAAAACAGTTTGAGGTTTTCTGGCTTTTTTCATTAACCATAACTTAGAAATATTTAAAAAGACATTTTATATTTATTTTTTTTTAATTTTATTCAAAAGTGGCCAAATTTTGTCTAGAATTGTTTGGTGTTCGGGTTGTAAATCTGAATGAATAGAAATGAGTTGTTGTCTTTAGTAATATTTTAGACGACCTGTGAAAAAATTATCGATTCTTATATTCCAAAATTTATAGAAATAATCTACCGAAGTCCGATAAACAGAACACTATCCCCCTTATTCATAAAAAATAAAAAAAGTTTATTAAGCTCTTATTATTCAAAATTTGTATGAAAATGTCATTTTAAAAAGCTTATAAACCATTTTTATTTTTTTATGAATATGAGGGTATGTTTATGAGGTGGGTTTTGTCGAAGGCTGAGGTAAACTCAGTCTGTCCAAGGTCAGGAGAGGTCCCACTAACCCCTACTAAATAATAACACGCTATTTGTGTATTAAAATCGAACACACACACACGGCCTTAAGGCGTCGAGGAGAAACAGCTTTCCGTATAAGCACGGATGGACTAGAGGAGAGCGGTCGATATGGAATATTCTCTCCGGCAGTGATAAGTCGGTCGTTGTGACCGGAGAGCAGCAACAGGTGGCGAACAGCTGAGCTGTGTTAAAGAACGGCGTCACAATAGTCTAGCGGCGGAGCGTGGCGGCCGGAAAGCAGCAACAGGTGGCGAGCAGCTGAGCTGTGTTAAGGGGGAAACGTAGTAACAAGCTAGCGGCGGAATGACCCAGTTGGCAAGCGGCGGCTGAACGGCGGAGGGCGTACCAGTATCGGAGCAGCGGTATTCGGCGGGAGACTATTGAGCGGATAAGGCAGAGCGGGTCAATAGGCGGGGGGTTTACCTGTTCGGTTCTGCTGGTTGTCTATAGCGGATGATCCCTTTTCATGACATTTTCACCCACGTTTGGTTTCCATGGCCGTCGACGTAAGTCGTAATATTTTTTCTGTTGCTGAGATGCCTTGGTAAGGTGTTTCTTAATTTCCTTCCATAGCTCGGTGATTTCCGGTGGTGCTGACGGTGGCTCCACTGGTACTGTCCCCTCCGTTCGCACTTCCTGCGGTGCGGTAATATTGCGGCCGAAATTTATTTCAGCTGCCGATGCTTGCGTTGATTCATGCTGCGCCGTGTTCATCGCAAAGGCTATTTGTGGGATTTCCTGATCCCATGTGCGGTGGTCATTCTTTGATCGTTGTGCGATCATTGTTTTTACAACTCGGTTCACCCGCTCTGTGGGGTTTTCGTGCGGCGTGTATGCGGCAGTGAATTTATGCTCAATTCCATGGTTGTTTAGCAACGTCGTTAGAAGCTTGCTGGCGAAATGCTTTCCGTTGTCGGTTAGTAGAACTTTAGGGCAGCCGAAACGGTAGATTATTCGTTCTTGTAAAGCTTTCGTTACCGTTGCGGTTGCCGCCTGACGCACTGGAACTAACTCAGTCCACTTGGAAAATTTATCCACCAAGACGAGGAGGCACGTATTTCCTTGTTTAGATCGCAGTAGTGGTCCAATGAAGTCGGCGGTGACGATTTCCCAAGGCCGTGAGCATTGCATTGTGGCCATTAATCCTGCCGGGCGTCTTTGTTCTACCTTATATTCAGCGCATGTCAGGCATCGGCGCACGTGCTGGAGTACGTCGCGGTACATACCAGGCCAGTAATAGTTTTGCTGGGCTCGCTTGAGGCTTTTCTTCACACCCAAATGGCCAGCAGATGCGGAATCGTGGACTTCTTGGAGGACGTCTCCTCGTCGGTTGGCTGGGATACACAGCTTCCACTGCGGGGAGCGGGAAATCTGGTTCTTCGGCGGAATATGACGGAAAAGGCGATTTTCGACAATCTGGTAGTCTGGGTTGGCGTGTGGTTGTTCCCTCACTTGGCGCGTCTTCTTCTCGTACCAGTCGCATGTGCCGGCGTCCATAGTATATAGCATGTCAGCTTCGGTGTACGGTTGAGGGCATCGACAGAGTGCGTCGGCCACCACGTTTTGCGATCCTTTGCGGTATTCGATGTCAAAGTTATATTGTTGCAGCTCCAGTGCCCATCGTGCCAGTCGCCCAGATGGGTTTTGCAGGGAGTGTAACCACTTCAGCGAGTGGTGATCGGTTATTACCGTGAAGTGGTATCCTTCCAGGTATGATCTCATCTTGCGGATACCCCATAGTACGGCGAGGCACTCTTGCTCGGTGGCTGAGTATCGTTTTTCTAATGGGGTGAGGCTGCGGCTAGCGTATGTTACAACTTGCTCGTTTTCGGAGTGGCGTTGATACAGTACGACGCCCAGTCCTTCTCCACTGGCGTCTGTTTGCAGGATGAATGGTCGGGTAAAGTCGGGACAGTATAGTACCGGTGCATTGGTGAGCTTTTCCTTGATGGTTATAAACGCGTCTACTTGTGGCGCGTCCCACTTCCAGGCCTGATTCTTTTTCAACAATTGGTTCAGCGGTGCTGCCAGCGTGGAGAAGTCAGCGACGAAGCGGCGGTACCACGATGCGAGACCAAGGAAACGACGGAGCTCCTTCAGCGTTTGCGGTGCCGGTATCTCCCGTACTGCAGATACCTTACTGGGGTCGGTGTGGATCCCTTTGGTGCTGACTATGTGTCCCAGGTAATGCAGCTGCGGTTGGACAAAGGTACATTTGTCGAAATTCACCTGCATTTTGTGCCTCTGAAGCCGCTCGAAAACTTCCTGTAAGTTGTCCATGTGTTCTTTGAACGTGTCTCCTAAAACGATGATGTCGTCTAAGTACGCAAATACTTTTGGTTGCAGCTCCGGTCCCAATATGCTGTCCAAAGCGCGCTGAAACGTTGCCGGGGCCGCGTGCAGGCCGAAGGGCATGACTTTCCATTGGAACAATCCTCTTCCTGGTACGGTGAATGCGGTGTACGGTCGGGAACTTTTGGCCAGCGGAATTTGCCAATAACAGTTTTTCAAGTCAATGGTAGAAATAAATTTGGCCCCCTTTAGTTGGTCGAGCATAGCTCCAATCTGTGGTAACGGGTATGCATCTGGTTCACTTGCAGCATTGAGCTGGCGATAGTCTATGCACATCCTCCATGTTCCTTGCTTTTTACGGATCGATAGTAAGAACGGCTTGCCTCTCCCGTAAAAAATCCATTCCCAGGATTGTGTGCCTCCAGATGCTTCCTTATTGAGTGATCTACATATGAAAGCGTGGAGCCAGTATCCAGTAGCGCTCGCACGCTCATGCCCTCGAGGGTAACATTGATGTAAAACCGCCCATCTCCTAGTACTTTGTCAGGTGAATTGCGCTGGCGGGTGGGTGGTTCCGTTGGAGTTCGCGGCTGGATGGACTGAATCTGGCCCTGGTTTTATTGTCTATACGGTGTAGTCCTGGATGTGATTCTGGTTGTAGTTCGGTTGCAAGGGCAATCTTTCGACATAATGTTGTCCTGACCGCATTTGCACTGGAAACGGTGGTGACCGCGTTCCTTACAGCGCCAGCAGCACGCTTCGGAATCGTACTCTTCTTGAATGTGGTGGAGGCTATGGACTACCATCTTTCCTTGCTTGGCCTCCTCTCCTTTAAGTAATTCGTACTCCTCGGTTAATTCCATCAACTCCTCGATGGTCCTGAATTCGCTACGCTTAACAAAAAGGCGGTATTCCACGCGTAGGCCGTCGTAAATGCGTTGCAGGTGGTCCTCCCTGCACATAGTTGGATGTTGGCAAATGAGTGTTTGTAGCGCAAGGATATAGTCCTTGGCCCTTTCTCTTCCTTGTTGCTTCCGCTGCCGGATGGTCTCCTCCAGGTGGCCAAGGTGTCGTTTTGGTAGGAAGAATTTACGTACTACTTCACGAAAATCGACCCACCTACGTATTTGATGTTTACGGACGCGGTACCATTGGAGTGCTTTTCCGCGTAGAAGTTCCGGGAGGGTTGGAAGGAGTCGGTCTGCGGGGATGCGGTAGCATTCTGCTAGTTCCTCCACTCTCTCTAAAAATTCATGCAGCGAATCGCTTCCTGAGAAGTGCACATCCCAGCGGCGGACAGTGTTCATGACTTCGGCGTCACTCATCTCATCTTTCTTTGGTTGCGCAGGTTCTTTTTCTCCAGGCTTCGGAGTGGCGTTCTAAATTGGAATGATGGGAGGCGGTTTTGTTACCGTCTTTACCGGCTTACCCTCCTCTTCATTGATCTCCATTTCCAAATCTTTCAGTAGGTCCTCGCTTGACTTACGATTGCGCTTCGTTCGCACGTACATGCTCAGGGCGCGGCGGAGGTCGGCGACGGTGTAGCTCTCTACGAAAATTCGGTATTTCTTGCACTCCTCGACCAGTCTATCCTTTTTCAATAAATAAATCCAGTGAAGGGAATCGGTTTGGAGCGTGGTGTTATCCCCGCTGGGGGGTGTGTTCGATGAACCCGACTCGACAGTGTTGGTGGCAGTGGTTGTTTTCGCACAGTAGTCTGCGGAATCGGGTCCCTGCTCGGGCGCCATTTATGAGCAGAGGTCCCACTAACCCCTACTAAATAATAACACGCTATTTGTGTATTAAAATCGAACACACACACACACGGCCTTAAGGCGTCGAGGAGAAACAGCTTTCCGTATAAACACGGACGGACTAGAGGAGAGCGGTTGGTATGGAATATTCTCTCCGGCAGTGATAAGTCGGTCGTAGTGACCGGAGTGCAGCAACAGGTGGCGAACCGCTGAGCTTTGTTAAAGAACGGCATCACAATAATCTAGCGGCGGAGCGTGGCGGCCGGAAAGCAGCAACAGGTGGCGACCAGCTGAGCTGTGTTAAGGGGGCAACGTAGAAACAAGTTAGCGGCGGAATTACCCAGTTGTCAAGCGGCGGCTGAACGGCGGAGGGCGTACCAGTATCGGAGCAGCGGTATTCGGCGGGAGACTATTGAGCGGATAAGGCGGAGCGGGTCAATAGGCGGGGGGTTTACCTGTTCGGTTCTGCTGGTTGATGGTAGTACTCCTCCAAGGACGGTGTTGAAAGACGGGATATCCTAGAGTGAATGATCAGAAAAGGTAACTGATTAGGGTACTGGCTCGTTGGCTGCCTCCATAGTCGCACGCTATAAATAGGTGGCTGTATGGAGGGCAGCGTTGTACCAGCTAGGACACACAGGCCGATCGGAGAGCTGCACGGGGTGCACCTTAAGGCACATCAATATCGCACTTGCAAACCCATCGGTCTGCTCCAGAGCCAGAGCTAAGTGGAAATTGGTACATATTTCCACCCAGCTAGCCGGTGGAGAGAAAAGCCGTAAGGCAACAACTCCACCGACCAAAAGGAAGCGGTTCGCTCAGGGTATTGGCCCCTCGCTGGACACCTCCGTCCCCCGCTCGTAGTCGCACACTAAGTATGTAGGTGTCACGAGAGGGGGCGGCGGTGTACCGGCTTTGCGTAGGACGGCTTGTTGGCCGGGCACTGTGCATGAAGCACAGTTAATCCCTGACACCACTCAACCCATCCCACACCTTATGCCAGAGCCAAGTGGAACGTCGTTACTCCGCCGAAGCGGCATGGCCGTTCCACTCAGCTAGTCAGCGGAGCGATAAGCCCGAAAGCGACTACTGCCGCTGACTCACCTAGAGTGAATGATTTTGTTTTGCACAAAACTGTTTATTTAAGTAGGGGTGAAAGGCGATCCCGCTAACCGCACCAACTACCGCGGAATTAGTCTTCTTAATATTGCATATAAGGTTCTTTCTAGCGTGTTGTGTGAAAGGCTGAAGCCCATCGTAGACAAACTGATTGGACCTTATCAGTGTGGCTTTAGACCTCGTAAGTCTACCATCGACCAGATTTTCACGATACGCCAAATCCTGGAGAAGACCCATGATAAAAGAATCGACACACACCATATCTTTGTCGATTTCAAAGCCGCTTTTGACAGCGCAAAAAGGAGTTGCCTGTATGCCGCCATGTCTGAATTTGACTTCCCTGCAAAGCTTATACGGCTTTGCCAAACGACGTTGAGCAATACCAACAGCTCCGTCAGAATCGGGAAGGACCTCTCTGAGCCATTTGAAACCAAACGAGGCTTCAGACAGGGCGACTCCCTTTCGTGCGATTTCTTCAATCTGATGCTGGAGAAGATAATTCGAGCAGCAGAGCTAAACCGCAATGGTACAATCTTTTACAAGAGCGTGCAATTGCTGACGTATGCCGATGATATTGATATCATTGGCCTTAACAACCGCGCCGTAAGCGCTGCTTTCTCTGGACTGGATAAGGAAGCGAAAAAGTGGGTCTTGCCGTGAACGAGGACAAGACGAAGTATTTGCTGTCATCAAAGAAAGAATCGGCGCACCTGCGCCTTGGCAGCCATGTCACTGTTGATAGTTACAAATTTGAAACTGTGAGGGACTTCGTCTATTTGGGAACCAGTATCAACACCGAAAATAATATCAGTCTAGAAATCCAGAGGAGAATCCCTCTTGCCAACAAGTGCTACTTTGGACTGAGTAGGCAATTGAGAAGTAAAGTCCTCTCTCGAAGAACAAAGATCACGCTCCTCTATAAGTCTCTCATTATACCTGTCCTGATGTATGGCTCAGATTCATGGACAATGTCAAGAGAAGATGAGATGGCCCTCGGAGTATTTGAGAGAAAAGTTCTCCGGAAGATTTATGGTCCTTCCCGTGATGCCAACGGCGAGTATCGAAGGAAATTTAACGATGAGCTGTACGAGCTCTACGCAGATCTGACCATAGTCCAGCGAATTAAAGCCCAAAGGCTCCGCTGGCTGGGCCATGTTATGCGAATGGACAAAGAAGCTCCAGCACAGAAGGTTTTCCTATCGTCGCCTGAATTCGGCAGCAGAGGAAGGGGGAGGCCTCGACTGAGATGGAAACAACAGGTGGAGGATGACTTGAACTCCCTTGGGGTTTCCAATTGGCGTCAGTTATCGCTAAAAAGGAATGACTGGCGTGCTTTGATATGCAACGGCCAAAATCGCTTAGGCGGTTAAGCGCCAATAAATGATGATGATGATGATGATTATAAATTGAACGAGAATTCTACCGCTTGCTATGGTCATGGTGTGTGCAATGAATAATTGGTATTGGCTGCTGGTGATCGCCACGCTATTGCAGTGCTGCCGCTGATCGCCAGTGCTGCTGTTGGTCACCTTGCTAGTGGCGAGTTTTATGACATGCTTTTAGGCGCTAATAGAGTTAGGTACAGTGGGGGTCGTACAATTGTAACGCTACGTTACATGTTTAAAAAAAATTTAATTTTTGGAAAAACTTGCCAAAAAACCCAAATTGTATGTATATTTATGACCTAAAATTATTATTTCATTTGGCTGTCCGTTAACTAAAAATATAGTATAGTATCGTATATGTTCTGCAGAAAAAAGTATCACAAATATTAAAATATGTCTTATGAAAATTTAATGAGCTTATAAAAAATCAAGATTTGAAATACTCATATACCTAGAGATGTTTTAAAAAAGAAAAAACTATTTTCAATGAAAAAAAAAATTGTAGCCCGGAGCTGTTCTCGAACCAACAAAATTTCGCTCGCTATCCGATGCGCTAACCACTGTTCTACTGCTTTATCTACAAATTCATTGTCGAATCACCAATTCAAGCTGTATGGGCAATGAGCGAGAGAATGAAAATAGTTTCTCTAATAAAAGGAGGAGCTTGTTGAGTGAAAGATTTAAAGGTTCATTTTGCAGAAATATGAATTCTATTTATAGAAATTTATTATACATGGCGTGTTTTTAAATCTTTTTAGTGGGGGTAAATTACAAATTCTGGTAAAGTCAAAAAAAGTTTGAGGATATTCTAGCTTTTTTCTTTAACCATAACTTAGCAATATTTAAGACAATTTATATGGATTTTTTATTTAGGTTAGGTTCAAGTGACTGCCCCAGAGGCACACTTAGGCCAGTTTTGAAAGGCCCGTTGTGATACCACCAACATAAGGAAAGTCAGTCCCGGGACCCAGCCATATGGAAAATCCCAGAGTTGTTGGGCGGCCGCCGTGGTGTAGCGGTTAAGTGTTCGGCCTTCTACACCAAGTCGTGGCGGTTCGATGCCCGGCAAAAGTAACATCAAAAAATACTCGGCAGTAGTTTGGCAAACTCTCCGGGTGTATTTCTGCCATGAGAAGCTTCTCCGCAAAAAAAATTCATATGCTTTGCAAGTGCCGTTCGGAGTCGGCAAAAAACTGTAGGTCCCGCCAACTTGTAGGAAAAACTCAAAAAGCAACACACCACAAGTTGGAAAGAGAAGCTCGGCTAAAAATCTCGTTAGAGGTTATGATAACCTGTTGGTATATCGCCGCCATTAGTTTTTTTTTTTTTTGTTGGGATTTTCCACTTAGCAGAATCCCGGGACTGACACTCCTAAACCGACACCGTTACTCCTCCTCGAACCACTTAGATGACTTTATGAAGGCCATCAAGTCCCTTATGTCCAGTTCCGCGATCTGGCTTAGGCTATTCAGGAAGGGAACTCCCAAACAGCGCGTTCTCGCGCCGCTTAAAGCCGGACAGTTGCAGATGAGGTGCTCCACTGTTTCTTTCTCATCATCTTTGCAACTCCTGCAGCATCGTCGGTAGGGCACCCCTAGCCTTTCTGCATGCCTACCAATGAGGCAGTGACCGTTTAATACCCCTATCAATATGGAGATTGCTCTCCTAGTTAGGGCATAAATGCGTCTAGACCTTTTAAGATCCCATTTTGGCCAGGTTTGTTTCGATATCCGACACCCTGTTGATTGCAGGCATCTTTCGTTGGCTTAACGGAGTGTGTGCTCCTTCAGCATTAGTTTGCATGTGGCAAACGGCATACCTAAGCGCTCTTTATCCTGAAGAACCTGCTTGGTCGTGCCCTGCCTTGCAAGCTCGTCTGCCTTACAGTTTCCCTAAATGTTCCTATGTCCGGGACCCATATGAGGTTTACGCGGTTCTGTTGGGCCATCTCCTGAAGAGATAGACGACAGCTGAGCGTCAGTTCAGAGTTGAACGTGTATGAGCCAAGGGATTTGAGTGCCGCTTGACTATCGCTGAAAATAGCGATATTTTCTCCGATAACACGTTTGCTTAACCAGGCCGCGGCGCCCAGGATTGCCGAGACTTCCGCCTGGAAGACGCTACAATGATCAGTTAGTCTGAAGGAGAGCTCAAGGTCCAAATCCCTTGAATAAACCCCTCCTCCAACTCTACCGTCCAACTTCGAGCCGTCGGTGTATATGGAAGTGCCACCATTTGTTTCGGGACACCAATCCGTCCTCTCCCAGTCTTCTCTGCTGGGAATGTTTATTTTGAAATAGCTATCCCCGACTGTAGTGGTCGCACAACGATCTGTGCTTAGAGGGAGAAAGCTGTAAGATTCCAGAATACTGGAGTGTCCAATAGTACCCGCACCCCAACTGGAGGTTTCCCTTAGGCGCAGAGCTTATGCCGCCGCTGACCGAAACCCTTCCAGATCAAGTGGCAAAATGCCCAGAATGACCTGGAGGGCTTCGTTGGGCGTTGTCCTTAGCGCACCGCTTATACAGATCATATTGGATCTATGGACTTTCCGCAACAGATTCAGGTATGTTGCCTTGCTCAGCGCAGGCCACCATACGACGACTCCATACAGCATGATTGGGCGAATGATGGCCGTGTATATCCAACTGCATACTCTAGGGCTGTGCCCTCATTTTTTGCCAATGGCTCTTTTGCATGTGTAAAGAGCGATGCAAGCTTTCTTCTGGCGCCGAAGAACATTCTCCTTCCAATTCAATTTCCTGTCCAGAACTATGCCTAGAAACTTGGCCTTATCCGACAAGCCCAGGCGCGTGCCATCTAGTTCTGGTAGGCTTAGTGGCGGTATTTTGTACCGGTTGGTGAAGAGGACAAGTTCCACTTTCCCCGGGTTGATACTAAGTCCGCAGCGAGAGGACCACGTCGAAACTTCTCGCAGTGCTACTTGCATCAGGTCACACAGAGTTTGTGGGAACTTGCCTCTGAATGCAATAGCTAAATCGTCTGCGTATGCCACTATCTTCCCGCCTTGTGTCACGTAGCAACGAGTTGACTGTGAGGTTCCATAAAAGCGGGGAAAGAACACCACCCTGGGGCGTTCCCCTTGTGACATAGCGTGATAACTCAACCGTACCAAGTGAAGAAGCTATTTTTCTTCCCCTTAGAAGTTGGTCAATTAAACCAGTTAGAGGTCTATCTACGCCCAGATTAGTTAGAGCGGAGTTGATCGCCTCCGGGCTTATATTGTTGAAAGTCCCCTCAATGTCTAGGAAGGCCACGAGACAGTAGTCCTTTTCACACAGCGATTTCTCAATGACAGATGCTAGGCTGTGCAGAGCAGTTTCTGTTGATTTACCCTTGGTGTATACATGCTGATAGCTAGAGATAAGGTTGCTATCAATAGTCGTTGAGAGGTAGTCGCTTAGTATCCTCTCAAAGGTTTTGAGTACAAAGGGACTGATCGGTCTGTAGTCTCTTGGCTCGTAGTGGGATGCCTTCCCAGCCTTAGGGATAAACACTACCGTGGCGCTTCTCCAGGAGCCCGGAATGTGGTTGAGAGCCAGGCAGGCTGTGAAGAGAAATACCAGCCATTTAGCTGATGTCTCCAACGTGTTTATAAGTTGTGCGGGGATAATCCCGTCCGGCCCGGCAGCCTTATACGGTTCAAAACTCTTAACTGCCCACCTTACCCTTTCCTCAGTGATGGTTATATTTACTGCCAGGTTTGTTGCAGGTGCTAGTGGTGCGTCATGCAGGTTCCCCGGAAAATGTGTATTCAAGAGCAGCTCAAGGGTTTCCTCTTCCGTGCAGGTCCAGGATCCGTCAGGTTTTCGCAAATAGCTGATAGCTGTTTGACTTTTCGAGAGGACTCGTCTAAGTCTCGCTGTGTCGTCGACCTTTTCGACGCCAGTGCAGAAATTTCTCCACGAGGTTCTCTTCGCCTGTCTCAGAGCTTTTTTTTAGGCCATTAGTTTAGCTTTATATTCGTGCCAATGAGGCTCAAAGCCGAGGCTCTTGGCCTTGTTAAATTGTTTCCGGCATGATTTGCGGAGCGAGTCCAAATCGTAGGCCCACCAATGTGGCCTGTGTTTACCGCGTGGTTTTGGCACTGGACAAGCCTGTCCTAGAGCATTTGAGAGCGCCGATTTAAATATAGTAACAAGATCCTCCAGCTCCTCTACTGATGAGGGGGCTTGTGAGGGCAGTACTGGTAGGTCTCTATCTAATATTTCATTGTGTAACTGCCAATTAGTGTTACGTGGATTGCGCTTCATGATTGGTTGTTCTACAATAAAGTCTAAAACCATTTCTATGTAACGGTGGTCGGAGAATGAATGTTCTTCAAGACCTCCCTGCGGGTCTTAGTGATAAAAGTAGGCTCATTACCCACGTTGGAGTGTAATGGAGTGTGGTTGCTGAGTGACCGCGCTGAATCCCGACTCTTGCGTCCTCGTTCGTGCACTCTGGGCAACGTTGAGCTACCTAGGCTCGCGGCAGAAAGAGAGGGAGCCCCGGTGGGGCCACTCTGACATACTTGGTTTAAGGGCTCACCGGGGTCTTTTTCGCAGCGTCTGTACACCATGAGGTGCGGCTGTAAGCGAGCGTCTGTCTTGAAGCAAGCGGCTAGCTATATAAATGTGCAAAACTTTTCCCTCCCAATCCAGGGTGTTATGCGATACCGTGCCCATTGGACGTTTGCAGCCGGGAGGCAAATCGTGGCTGTAGTCGAACGGAGCCTCACTGATACCGGGCCGCCTCAGGGAGTAACTATGGTCTTACCGCGGTATGGGGCTCTGCCGCGGCGGACGACACACTTCCCCTTACACTACCCTTGACCCTAAGCTGGCCTTGTCCTGCGAGGGGTCGTACGAACAAGATGAAGAACACACAAAATACAAAGCAATTAACGACTTCGTTTACTCCGCAGCAGAGAAGAACTATGCTGGAGCAAGCGAAAACACAACGCCGGAGGACAAACTCCGCCTCAAAGTTAACTGGGAGGCCGACAGCGATGGAAACTACGGGTCAGTCATCCCCCAAACTGCTATCAAGTAAGAGTGACTTGATGGGAGCAAGCAGCAGTGCGGCTGCCTACGCAGTCAAGCAGAAAACGGCGGAAGCTAAACTTCCATCAAGCGCTGGTACGAAACCCAATCTCTTTACATCTGGGGCAATGGTCTCACGACCTGGTTTCAGAGTTTCGAAAGAGAAGGACGACGCCGCAAAGGGAGAGACCGCGATGGCAACTACGAGTCTGAATCCCCCCCAAGAGGCATCTCCCCGACGCTTTGCGTACTGGGATAAAAGAAAGGCCGCAAGGATCCTTAAAAAATATGAGGGAGCATCGCAGGAGAAGCTGTCGCCGGAAGAAAGGAAGATGGTGGAAGCGAAAGCTCTGATACCAGATTTGCAGAGGCCCTATGTGCCTAAGAGGGTGAACGGTAATCCCTTCAAACGCCAGAGATCGGACGGAGAGGTAAACCCCCATTCGAAGCGGCATCAGCTCAACCCAGTAGTGGGAAAACTCAGCTTTGCTGAAGTAACCAAGGACAGAATCCTTATAGGTTTCATTGACCGAGGTAACGACCGTTGGTCCATCCCCAAAGACCGGTGGCTGTATGTCCGGAATGAAATGGGCAGGGCGTACCGCGAGGTACCGACGCGGGCTGGCACCAAGGTCAGATCAAAATATTGGCGTGCGAGGATGCAAGAACTGTCGCGCTGTATAAGGCAGCAGTTGCAAGACTGGGTGAAGTCTACCCAGGGGCAAGACTAGATGTCGTCGACTGAAAGGACATTCCTGCTCGGCCAAGGGCAAGGGCATGGATTCCTGCCGTCCCTGCAGAACACGAGAATATTCTTGAGATGCTGCAGGTCTGGAATCCGTCTCTCCCGACGCAGGATTGGGGCGTCAATCTGGTCGATGATGTGGTTGGGCCCAATAGACTGGTGGTTATCACTCTGAATAAGGAGGCGCTCGAGCCCCTTAAACGGTGGAACGGACGAGTGCATTACGGCTTGGGTCAGATCGTGATCCACGTATACCGTGGCGATGCACAGCGCGCTGCTATTCCGGACGCTCCGGAGGACTCGGAGATCGAGGCATCGGAAGGGGAAGCAGAGGAGTCCGACGCGGAAAGTATGTTATCCGCCACGTCAAATTGCGATGGTGCTGCGAACAACTCGGCGATAGAAGAAAGCCTGCTTGACGAAGAAGGCCTCGACGTCACGATCGTGGCTAAACCTGAGCACACTAACGTTGATGCTGCTTCAGACAGCAGGGTTCCCGCCACGCCAAATCGTGCAGGTGCTCTGAACAACTCCTCGTTGAGAGACAGCCCCCGTAACAGGCCAGACCTCGACGACACGCTGGCGGCAGGGAAGTCTGAGCTCTCTCATGTTGGTGGTGCTTCAGATAAATCTGCACAAATCTAAAGCAGCCTCGGCTGTTTTAAGCAGTCATCTTTCTAAAGGCGACGTAGACGTGGTCCTTATCCAAGAGCCCTGGGTCAATAGCTCTAGGATCTGTGGATTGGGGACTAAGGGGTAGAAGCTCATCCAAGCCAATGATGAGGGCAAGGTCAGAACCTGTATTTTGGTAAAGTCTGAGCTAAACACCTTTCTATTACCCAACTACTCAAATGGTGACGTTACAGCTGCCAGCTTAACAGTCGGCAGCACCAGCCTAACGATGGCGTCGGTCTATATGCCCTATGACGCCGAAGAACCTCCTCCACAAAAGGAGGTGAAAGATATGGTGGATAATTTCTGTACGGGCCATCTTTTTATTGGAGCTGACGCTAATGCTCATGACGTCCAGTGGGGAAGCTCCGATATTAACGCTAGGGGCGAGTCTCTGTTTGACTACCTACTAACAACTAACCTGGTGGTTTGTAACGTGGGTAACGAGCCTACTTTTATAACTAAAGCTCGTAGGGAGGTTATAGACCTCACTGTTTGTAGCGAAGGCGCTTATGAGTGGGTCAGAAAATGGCGTGTTCTTGATGAGCATTCATTTTCTAACCATCGGTACATAGAAATTGTGTTAGACTTTATTGTTGAGCGGCCAGTTATGAAACGAAATCCACGCAACACTAACTGGCAGCTACATAACCAAGTATTAGCTAGGGACCTACCAGTATTACCTCCACAAGCCCCCTCATCAGTGGGAGAACTGGATGATCTGGTAACGACCTTTACAACGGCGCTCTCAAATGCCCTAGAGCAGGCTTGTCCAGTACCAAAACCACGCGGCAAACATAGACCCCACTGGTGGTCTTACGACCTGGATTCGTTCCGTATATCATGCAGGAAGCAATTTAACAAGGCCAAGAGCATCGGTACGGAGCCTGAATGGCTCGAATATAAAGCTAAACTGAGGGCCTATAAAAAGGCTCTAAGGCAAGCGAAGAGAACTTCGTGGAGAAATTTCTGCACCGGGGTCGAAAAAGTCGATGATACAGCTAGACTTAGACGAGTGCTATCAAAAACTCAAACAGCCATTAGCTATTTACGGAAGCCTGGCGGATCTTGGACCAGCACGGAAGGGGAAACCCTGGAGCTGCTCCTGAACACACACTTTCCGGGGAACTTGTATGATGCACCTGTAGCATCTGCAACAAACCTGGCGGTAAACATACCCATTACGGAGGAAAGGGTAAGGTGGGCAATCAAAAGCTTTGAGCCGTTCAAGGCAGCTGGGCCAGACGGGATTTTCCCCGCACAACTCATAAACACGCTGGAAATATCAGCTAAATGGCTGGTAGTTCTCTATTCAGCCTGCCTGGCTCTTAATTACATTCCGTGCTCCTGGAGAAGCGCCACGGTAGTCTTTTTTCCAAAGGCTGGGAAGGCCTCACACTATGAGCCTAAAGACTACAGACCGATCAGTCTCTCGTCTTTTGCACTTAAAACCTTCGAGAGGATAATTAGCGATTATCTCTCCTCTACTATTGATAGCAACCTTATTTCTAGCTATCAACATGCATACACCAAAGGTAAATCAACGGAAACTGCGCTCCACAGCCTAGTCTCTATTGTTGAAAAATCATTGCATGAAAAGGAGTACTGTCTCGTGGCCTTTCTGGACATCGAAGGGGCTTTCAACAATATAAGGCCGGAGGCTATTAACACTGCTTTAACAAACCTGGGCATAAATAGGTCTCTTATTGGACTAATTGATCAACTACTAAAGGGAAGGAAAATAGTTTCTTCACTGGGAACAGTTGATCTTTCACGCTATGTCACAAGAGGAACGCCTCACGATTTAGCTATTGCGGACTTAGCATCAACCCGGGAAAGGTGGAGCTTGTCCTTTATACCAGGCGGTACAAGATACCACCGTTGAACCTACCAGAACTAAATGGCGTGCGCCTGAACTTAGCTGACAAAGCCAAATTCCTAGGCACAGTTCTAGATAGAAAGCTTAACTGGAAGGAGAATGTCATCCAGCGCCAGAGGAAAGCGTGCATTGCACTTTACACGTGTAAAAGAGCCATTGGCAAAAAATGGGGGCTCAGCCCCAAAATTTGCAGATGGATCTACACTGCGATAATCCAGCCAATTATGCTTTATGGAGTCGTGGTATGGTGGCCTGCGCTAAGAAAGGCAACAAACCTAAATCTGTTAGGGAAAGTCCACAGATCGAGCATGATCTGTATAAGCGGGGCGTTAAGAACAACGCCCAATGAATTTGCAGATGGATCTACACTGCGATAATCCAGCCAATTATGCTTTATGGAGTCGTGGTATGGTGGCCTGCGCTAAGAAAGGCAACAAACCTAAATCTGTTAGGGAAAGTCCACAGATCGAGCATGATCTGTATAAGCGGGGCGTTAAGAACAACGCCCAATGAAGCTCTCCAGGCCATTCTTGGCTTTTTGCCACTCGATCTGGAAGGGTACCGGGCAGCAGCAGCATCGGCTGTGCGTCTAAGGGAAACGTCCGTCTGGGGCGCAAGCACTATTGGACACTCCTGTATTCTAAGATCTTACAGCTTTCTCCCTCTGAGCACGGATCGGTGTGCGACCACAACAGTCGGAGATTGTTGTTTTAGAATAAACATTCCCAGCAGGGAAGACTGGGAGAACATAGATCGGTGTCCCGCTACTAATGGCGGCACTTTTATATACACCGACGGCTCGAAGTTAGACGGCAGAGTCGGAGGAGGGGTTTACTCAAGGGATTTGGACCTAGAACTCTCCTTTAGACTACCTGATCACTGCAGCGTCGTCCAGGCTGAAGTTTCAGCAATCATGGACGCCGTGACTTGGATAGGTGAACATCGGACAGGATATCTGTATTTTCAGCGACAGCCTAGCGGCCGTCAAATCCCTTGGCTCTTACTCGTTCAACTCTGAACTGACGCTCAGCTGTCGTCGATCTCTTCAAGAGATGGCCCAACAGAACCGCGTGAACCTCACATGGGTCCCAGGACACAGGGACATTGAGGGAAACTGTAGGGCAGACGAACTTGCCAGGCAGGGCACGACCAAGCAGATTCTTCAAGATAAAGAGCGCATAGGTATGCCGTTTGCCACGTGCAAGCTAATGCTGAAGGAGCATACACTCCGCGAAGCCAACGAAAGATGGCTACAAGCCCCAGGGTGCCGGATATCCAAGCAAACCTGGCCAAAATGCGATCTTAAAAGATCTAGACACATATACGCCCTAAAAAGGAAGGAAATCTCCATATTAATAGGTGTTTTAACCGGGCACTGCCTTATTGGTAGGCACGCAGCAAGGCTAGACGTTCCCTACCGACGATGCTGCAGGAGTTGCAAAGATGATGAGGAAGAGGAAACGGTGGAGCACCTCATCTTCAACTGCCCGGCCTTAAGCGGAGCGAGAAGGCGCTCTCTGGGAGTTCCCTTCCTGGTTAGCTTAAGCCAGGTCGCGGAGCTAGACATAAAGGACTTGATGGCCTTCATCAAGTTATCAAAATGGTTCGAGGAGGGGTAGCGGTGTCGGTTAGGAGTGTCAGTCCCGGGTTTCGGCTATATGGAGAGTCCCGACAGCACTGGGATTTTCCATATGGCCGGGCCCCGGGACTGACTTTCCTAGTGTTTGGTGGTATCACAACGGGCCTTTTATTACTGGCCTAGGTGTGCCTTAGCGGCAGCCACTTCTACCTACCTACCTACCCACGTTGCAAATTACCAGGTTGGTTGTTAAGAGGTAATCAAACAGAGACTCGCCCCTGGCATTGATATCGGAGCTCCCCCATTGGACATGGTGAGCATTGGCGTCCGCTCCAATAATAAGATTACCCAGGTCTTTCCCCTCCGTTTGTGGTGGAGGTTCTTCGGCGTCGTAGGGCATATAGACCGACGCCACCATCAGGCGGGTGCTGTCGACCGTTAGGCTGATAGCGGTAATATCACCATTGGTGTAGTTAGGTAGGAGAAAGGAGTTCAACTCAGACTTGACCAAAATACACGTTCTGACTTTGCTCTCCTCGCTGGCTCGAATGAGCTTGAAGCCCTTAGTCCCCAATCCGCAGATTCTCGAGCTATTGACCCAGGGTTCTTGGATGAGGACAACATCCACGTCGTCTATAGAAAGACGACTACTTAAAGCAGCCGAGGCCACTTTAGATTTGTGCAGATTAATCTGAAGCACCACCAACATGAGAGCGCACAGACTTTCCTGCCGTCCCCATATCGTCGAGGTTTGCCCCATCCCGGAGGTTGCCTATCAACGACGAGTTGTTCCGATTAACTGCCCGATATGGCGTTGCGGGAGTCCTGCTGTCTGTATCGTTGGATGTTAATCGCTTAGCGTTGGCTACTACCACCGTGACGTCGAGGACTTCCTCGTCCTGTAGGCTGTCCTCCATCTCCGAGTTGATCACAGCACTATCGCCAAGGGACGTGGCGGATAACATTATTTGTTTTAAAGAAAAAATATTTATTGATTTTTCTGTTCAATTTGGTCTAGACTTGTTTGGGCCTCGGGTTGCAAATCTGCCCTTTTAATACATATGTACATATGAATAGAAATCAGTTGTTGCCTTCAGTAAAATTTAAGATGGCCGCTAACCACTTAGTTTAGTTCAAAATTTGAGTACATATTAAATATGTTGTCGATTTTTATATTTTAACTAAATAGGGAGTCTATCAGCAACTGTGCGTCAAACGGTAGAAATCACTAAAATTTATAGAAGTAATCTACCGAAGTCCGATAAATAGACTACTATGTTTGAAAAAATTTCGCAACTTCGATCTTATATCATCAAAAATTAGAAAAAAAAACCCAAATTGAATAAGCGGTTATAGCATTTCTATCTTTCTTTCCGTCAAATAAAAATGTTCGCAGCAATTTTTTTTTCTCGAAAATAGAGATCACAAACATAAAATTTTTAAAAAAGTCAAGATAAGAAATATTTATATATTGAAAAAATAAAAACAATTTTCAATGACAAAAAATTAAAAAACATTTGCCCGATAGCTGTACTTGAACCATCAACCGCTCGACCACTACCCCCGACGCTTCCCACTGGGTTATCGCTTTATGTACATTGATTGTCAAGTGGTATGAGAAATTTTCATTCGCTTATTACAGATAAATGAAGCAGTATTGGTTAAAATTTAAATGCTTATGCACTTCTTTAGAGGAATACCAACAAATCCATATGCATTTTATAAAAATTTATGCATATTTAGTAAGGGTTTAAGCTTGGCAATTATTTATATAAAAAATTTGTTAGCCTATTAATATAATAGATAACTAAAACTTCTTACATTGAAAAATTTCAAGTTACCAAAAGTTGCGTATACGCCCTGCTGTACTAGAGAAAAAATTGCAAACTTTGAACAATGTCCAACAAACAAAAGTTAAACTTGAAACGTAATACAAAAATAGAACACAAGACTGATTAATTGCGATAAATGCTAGCAAATATAAACAAAGTTATCAACATTTGTTTGCGGTTAACACAACAACAACATCGCATTTTTTTCTTTTCATTTTAAGGATTAAACGTACCAGACTATATTTTTTCAAATCACAATAAAAAGTTGATGATTTTTTTTTGTTATTAGTGTTATTATACTGTGTCTTAATTTAACGAGAAAAATACGGTTTCAACTATCCACAAACAAACACACTCCCCTGCTGCTTAAACTGACACAAAACTTAAAATTAAAATAACTACTTATATACCTACATTTTTAACTTATTAGGGACACCTAATCTAATTTTGGCTTGCGTAATTTATTGACGCTTAACCGCCTAGGCGGTTTTGGCCGTTTCGTATCAAAGCACGCCAGTCATTTCTTTTTAGCGATAACTGACTAAAATTGAAAACCCCAAAGGGAGCTCAAGTCATCCTCCACTTCTTGATTCCATCTCAGTCGAGGTCCTTCTTCTGATGCCGAATTCGGGTGTCGATAGGAAAACCTTCTCTGCTGGAGCTTCTTTGTCCATTCGCATAACATGCCCTAGCCAGCGGAGCCTTCAGGCTTTAATTCGCTGAACTATGGTCAGGTCTGCGTAAAGCTCGTACAGCTCATCGTTAAATTTCCTTCGCTACTGTTGTTGTTGTAACGATGTGTAGTCCTGCCCAACGCGTATTTTTCCTTAACCTAATTGTCATCAATATCTTCTAACGGGAGTCCAAGGAAACTAGCAGTTTCAATAGGATTGGACCAAAGAGAGATGGGTGTTAGAAGAGTGGGCTCAAATGAGCAAGAAAATAAGTGATTGGTATTGTGGGGGGACGAGCCGCATGCCGGACATACATTCGGCACATCAGGGTTCAGTCTAGATATGTAGGAGTTTAACCTACTACAATATCCAGAGCGTAATTGAGCCAGAGTGACCCTTGTCTCTCGAGGAAGATGACGCTCCTCTTCAGAAATGCCAGGTGTTGCGGCATGTAAGACATTGTTTAGCGGACAGAGCGCAGAGTAATGGCCAACAGACGTTGTATGGATATGCCCCAAGGCCTGTTTGTGCACCTGTACATCAAACGGCGTTGTTATATAGTGACGGATCTCATCAAAATGTTTACGTAGATGCGACCTTATGGTCCTAGGAGGCGGAATGAGTTCAAGCAGTTGTCTACCGGGATGCTGTGGTTTACAGCAGTTCTGTAGGTACTGCTTGTTTAGCATTTCATTATGCTCCCTAACTGGAAGCATTTCCACCTCATTATGTATATGAGTTATAGGTGACATAAGGACGCACCCCGTAGCGGTTCTGAGCGCGGTGTTTTGACAGGCCTGAAGCTGATTCCAGTGAACGTCTGCAAGCCCCGGCGACCATATCGGCGACGCATAGTTCAGGATCGGCCGACCAATTGCCTTGTACGTTACCAACAACGTTTCTTTGTCTTTACCCCAAGTACTGCCGGCTAGTGACTTGAGGATTTTGTTGCGGCTCTGTAATTTTGAGACAATTGCAGCTGAGTGGGCAGCGAAAGTGTGCATGGTGTCAAAAGTCACTCCTAAAATTTTTGGGTGAGCGACAGTAGGTATTTTATGATCACCTACATAGATTTCTAATTCCATGCCAACCTGCGCCGTCCACGTCGTGAATAAGGTCGCCGAAGACTTTGTTGGCGACAATGTCAAGGTTCGGGCAGTGAAGAACTCGACTAGAGAGGGGAGATAACCATTTATTTTGGAGCACAGCTCATCAACGGAAGTACCAGTTGCCAATATCGTGCAATCGTCTGCGTAAGAAACAATCGTAACTTCTTCTGGTGGAGGAGGAAGCTTCGAAATATAGAAGTTAAACAATAACGGGGAGAGGACACCACCCTGTGGTACCCCTTGTTTTATCTTCCTGGCTTTAGATTTTTTGTTTCTAAATACAACAGACGACCGACGACCACTGAGATAATTGGCGGTCCAACGCTTTAGACAGGGGGGGAGTGACGAGTCTTCCAAATCAGCTACAAGTTGCCCATGATTTACTGTGTCAAAAGCTTGACTCAAATCAAGTGCAACTAGAACCGTCCTGTCATTAGGCCTATTTTGATTAAGACCGTCAGTTATCTGAGTGTTTATGACATTTAGAGCAGATGTTGTGCTCCTACCTTTCCTGAAGCCATGTTGGTGCTCGGCTAACATCAAGTGTGATGTGTAGAGCGGGAGTAGAACCGCCTCAAGTGTCTTTACTACTGGCGAGAGGAGTGATATCGGGCGATATGACTCCCCAACGTTAGCTGGCTTGCCAGGCTTTAGTAGTGGGATCACAGTTGCCTGCTTCCATTTGTCGGGTATGACAGCTGTGATCAGAGACAAATTGAAGACGGCCGTTAAATATTTGACTCCCGCTAGGCCGATGTGTTTTAGATGCACCATGGCTATGCCATCAGGGCCGATGGCTTTGGAGTTTTTGGCCTTCGGATGGCCTCTTGAACCTCTGTAGCGGTGATGGGAACGGGGGCATAGTTTTTGTGTTTATGCGCACGCCTGAAGATTCCACGTCTAGCCCTGTCTTGCGCAGGGTGTGGGACATATTGTCGACAAAAAGCCTGTGCACATTTCCTGGGGTCATTTATTGTCTTGTCACCAAAGGTGATGTCGACATTTTTTGGTGGACCCGAAGGATTCGACAAGGACTTGACGGTGGACCATAATTTCCCAACACCGGTAGAGAGGTTACAAGACCTGAGGTGCTCCTCCCATTTGGTTTGTTTGTGTTCGTTAACCAGCCTTCTGATTTCCACGTTGAGATCACCGATCTGTGGGTCAGATGGATCGATGTTGCGTATGAGGTCACGTTCGTTGGCCAAGGCTGCGGCCTCAGCTGGGAAGTTAGGCCTAATATCTTTTATCCTACCAGCTGGTATGAAACGGGCTGTAGCCTTTTTAATGACCTCACGTATGTTGCGCTCGCCAACGTGTACGTCAGTGGGAATGGGAAGATCACAAAAGGAGCTCTCCGTGAATTCCAAAAAGCCGACCCAATTGGCCTTTTTGAAATTCACGTAAGTTCTTTTCTCCGACGTGATAAAATCCGTGGCACGATCGACAGACTCGCTCTTGTAAAGGATTGTACCTTTGCGGTTTAGATCTGCTGCTCGAATTATCCTCAACAGCATCAGATTGAAGAAATCACACGAAAGGGAGTCGCCCTGTCTGAAGCGTCTTTTGGTTTCAAATGGCTCAGAGAGGTCTTTCCCGAAGTTCTTTCGGGAAGTCAAATTCAGGCAAGGCGGCATATAGGCAACTTCTTTTTACACTGTCAAAAGCGGCTTTAAAATCGACAAAGCGATGGCGTGTGTCGATTCTCTAATCGTGGGTCTTCTCCTGGATTTGGCGTAACGTGCACCTCCCTAATAAAAAATAGGGTTAGAGAAAATGGAAAAAGAAAAGAAGTAAGAGCCGACAATATACGATAAGGACAAATTCGGCAGACTTAGCCACTTCAACAATAGTTTTAAATTAAGAACACTGAATAAAGAGTTAAAAATACCACTGAAGGTACGGAAATCATATTTATCAAAGCCCCTTAGCTTGTAAACTATCTTTGTGTAATAAGGTGCTTGGAGAAAGTTTTATAACTTATATTTTGAAAGTACAAACATACTTATCTTGAATGCTGTTGTTACCGATACTAAAATGCATAAGATCCTTTGACCAAATCTAGAGCAAATCTATCTATATTAGAATTGGGCGCGTGCATGATTTTTGCAACACGACACGACACGTTCACGAAACAGATTTTCGGAAAACGCACAAACACGCACGGGGAAAAATTACTAAAACACGACATGCACTAACACTCACGAAAAAAATAAAACGTGAAACGTTTGTTTTACCGCTCCTCAGATTGTAGGTCATAGGATGGGTAATACAACCAATTCCTTTAATTTGTGGTGACCGGGGACTACTATCCAAGTGGACCTGTCCGATAATCCGGACGAGGACGCAAACGGAAATGTAGACAACGAAATAAAGAAACGCGAGAATGTAAATTTGTACTCTTTGTTTATTTTATTTAAGTTAGTTGTCCGAAGCAGTATTGGACGAACTAACGCCTAGGAGTTAAAATGTAAAATGAGCGCAGTTACAATGCATGCACTGCCTTTTATAGCCGATAATTACAATGCTGATCGCCAGTGTGGCTTTTTCGAATACTCTTGTGCTTAGCACAGAGTTGTATTAATTTTGACAAGACTTTACGGTGAGTCTACATATAACATCAAATATTACATTTATACAAGAATCGAATATACTAGAAATATAAACGATGAACATAAACGGTGACCGTTTCAAACGGTATTTTTTGCTTATTGGGTGGGAGCTGCTTCGGCCGATAAATTAAAGAAAACCAAAAACTATTTCTTTTCTTCTACGCGTTTCAACGCTTTCGCCTCTGCATTAGGAAATCTGTATATATATTTTGGCTTTTTTTTATTTTTGTATATATTTGTAAATGTACTTTGTGCATGGTATGTATCTACTTATACATCTAAAGCTTATAAGGTATGTATCGACGACTGGGTGGCATGTAGCCCTATTTCAAAATATTTATTGATACAAAAACAACCTATCTACGACGTTCTTGAAAAATATTTTGAAACAGAGTGATCTTCCACGCAGCTGTCGATATATTTTTACTAGTGTCCGACCGAAACTGGAATTTTAGGCCGAAGCCGAAGCCGTAGGCGATTATTCGGCATAATCCTATATTCGGCCGAAAACCGAAGCCAAAGCCGAATACCAAAATAAGAAAAGAGATTTTTTTTATTTCATAACAATTCATTCTTTTTGTTCCTTGAATAATCAAAAAAAAACCTTAATTTACCCACATACTCATAAAAAATAAAATTAGTATATAGTGCTTCTTAAAATGAAATTTCTATACAAATTTTGAATTATAAGAGCTCAATAAACCTTTTATATTTTTTATGAATAAGGGGGCTAGTCTTTATGTTAATAGCATTTTAACAATGTATAAAAAAAGTTAAAAAAAAAATATGTTGCAGTTTCTAGAGATGCACTAAGAAAAAACAGCTGACTACATTCTGAACTCAAGTAATCGAAAGTGATGACACTTTAAACGAATTGTGTATAATTAAGGTGGCGATATTGAATAATTTCGCGTAAGTTATCGTTCGAAATCTTAGGTCTGTTCAGTAACACAAAAATATTACTGGAAGTTGCGATTTTCTGTCGCTTATAAAAAATCAAAAACTCGTAAAATTCAGTCAATTTTTTTGTTATTAAACACATCTTTTATTCGGCCTCGATTATACGGCCTTTTCAGCCGAAGGCCGAAGCCGTAGCCGAATAAAAAATACTAGCCGAATAGGCCGAATACCAAAAATTGGCCGAATATTCGTTCGGACACTAATTTTTACACATATTTTTTTAAGTATTTATGTACATACATAAATGATAAAAAAACACTAGGCAAAACTATTATAATGGTAAAATGAAATGATCGTGTTTTTTCGTGCGTGTTTTTTTTTTTTGTTTTCGGGCTCAACACGATCACGCACGAGCACGATACGAAATCGCATTTTCAAGCAAGAGCACAGGGACACACGCGTGCGTGTTTCGTGTCACGGTCAAAAACCACGCACGACGCCCACCTCTATTTTCGGTATTTTTCTTACTTACCAACATTATATTTTTCCCAAACACATTTCAAAACATATCGAACACTAATCGCAAAAAGAACAAAAGTCAGAATCAATTGAATTAAGCCTGTTTGACGGTTAAGGCTCGATCTATCGACCAAATTTTTTTTTTTTTTAATTTATTTAAATACATATAGATATTCAATATTTAGCAATTCAAATTTAAGATTTAATTCAATACTTCTTGTGGTAGCAGTACTTTCAAAGTAGTTGGTCGCTTAACCCTCGAAAAAGCCACATATAGCATACCATGCATAAAAACTGGTGAGCTGAGGTCCACTCCAACGAATTCAAATACCCATATTGGTATATCTTGCTCCATAATTAAAAAAAAATGGGATAGGTGGCAACCCTGTAAACCGCCTCAAGTGGCAACCGTAGAGTGGATAGTCTTAAAATCGATCATACTATCACCATTCCAAATTTCAGCCAATTCGGTCAAGCGATTCTCGAGATAGTAACGGATATACAAATATATTGTAGTAAGGTGGCCACCCTAGGTGGCAACCCTACTTGAAAATATTTTAGTTGGTATCTCGCCGAAAATACCTTTCATATAATACCCATATTGGCATATCTTGCTCCATAATTAAAAAAAAGGGATAGGTGGCAACCCTGTAAACTACTCGAAATGTCAACCCTAAAGTAGATAGCCTTGGAATCCTTCATACTGTCACCATACCAAATTTCATCCAAATCGGCAACCGGTTCTCGAGATAGTACTGCGGTAAGGTGGCAACCCTAGGTCGCAACCCTACTTGAAAATACTTAAGTTGGTATCTCGCCGAAAGTACCTTTCATATGATACCCATATTGGCATATCTTGCTCCATAATTAAAAAAAATGGGATAGGTGGCAACCCTGTAAACTACTCGAAATGTCAACCCTAAAGTAGATAGCCTTGGAATCCTTCATACTGTCACCATACCAAATTTCATCCAAATCGGTCAACCGGTTCTCGAGATAGTACTGCGGTAAGGTGGCAACCCTAGGTCGCAACCCTACTTGAAAATACTTAAGTTGGTATCTCGCCGAAAGTACCTTTCATATGATACCCATATTGGCACATCTTGCTCCATAATTAAAAAAAAATGGGATAGGTGGCAACCCTGTAAACCGCCAAAAGTGGCAACCCTAAAGTGGGTAGTCTTAAAAGCGATCATACTATCACTATTCCAAATTTCAGCCAATTCGGTCAAGCGATTCTCGAGATAGTAACGGATATACAAATATATTGTGGTAAGGTGGCAACCCTAGGTGGCAACCCTACTTGAAAATATTTTAGTTGGTATCTCGCCGAAAATACCTTTCATATGATACCCATATTGGCATATCTTGCTCCATAATTAAAAAAAAGGGATAGGTGGCAACCCTGTAAACCGCCACAAGTGGCAACCCTAAAGTGGGTAGTCTTAAAAGCGATCATACTATCACCATGCCAAATTTCAGCCAATTCGGTCAAGCGATTCTCGAGATAGTACCGGATATACAAATATATTGTGGTAAGGTGGCAACCCTAGGTGGCAACTCTACTTGAAAATATTTTAGTTGGTATCTCGCCGAAAATACCTTTCATATGATACCCATATTGGCATATCTTGCTCCATAATTAAAAAAATGGGATAGGTGGCAACCTTGTAAACCGCCCCAAGTGGCAACCCTAAAGTGGGTAGTCTTAGAATCCATCATACTATCTTTGTGCCAAATTTCATCCCAATCGGTCAAGCGGTTCTCGAGATAGTCCGAACATACAAAAATACAAATATACAAATATACAAGATTAACTCGTTTAAAGATATTAGATATATAAAAATGAAATGGTGTTCAGTTGTCACGTTAAAACTCGTAAACGGCTAAACCAAATCATATACTTTGGCGGGTTTGTTTGTTATTACCACGCGCAGGTCATGTTATAAAATCAGAACAAAATATTAGGGAGGCGTGGCACCTCCCATACAAACTTTTTTCTTCAAGGTGAATATCTCTAAAAGGGTTTAAGGTAATTGGTACAGAGCTATAGGATAACAATACCATTCTCACCCATAAAACTGGGGGTTAAACTAAAAGGGGGCGTGGCACCTCCCATACGAATGAAATACTTCATAGTCCATATCTCTAGAAGTATTTATACCACTGAAATTTGGTAAGGGGTTATATGAAATCGTTCCCTACCACCTCCAAAAAAAAACTGGGGATAACGAAAAAGGGCGCGTGGCACCTCCCATACGAATGAAATACTTCATAGTCCATATCTCTGGAAGTACTTATGTTAGACCACTCAAACGTGGTAAGGGGTTTTACTAGATCGATTCCCACCACCTCCAAAAACTGAGAACAACGAAAAAGGGGGCGTGGCACCTCCCATACAAATGAAATACTTCATAGTCCACATATCTGGAAGTATTTAGGTTAGACCACTGAAATTTGTTAAGGAGTTATATGAGATCGATCCCTACCACCTCCAAAAAAACTGGGGATAACGAAAAAGGGGGGCGTGGCACCTCCTATACGAATGAGGGGATTAAAATAGATATAGGTATCGGGTTAGAGAAACATGTAGGGAAATAAATTTGTGGCAGGACAACGTCTGCCGGGTCAGGTAGTAGAATAAAATAATTGATGTTGTGTGACGTCGAACACTTTTATTGCAATATACACTGAACCAAAAACGTACATGTTTTTTACGAACAAAGTTTCATAGAAGTTCGCGCTGGTTTTTCTTAAAATATAAGAAAAAATTCATAGAATCTAAGAAAATTGTCATACAATTTATGAATGAATACATGCTTTCTGTGGATTTGTTTACATATTTTACGAAAAAGTGCTTATATTCTAGGAAATGTTCGTAAATTTCTACGAAAAAGTTCTTTGGAGAGGTTTTAATGAACAATTCTTAAAATCTATGTACTTTTTCATTGGATACATGAACTTTTTTGGTTCAGTGTAGCTGATAGCACCTGGGGTGAATACGAAAAGAAATTTATTTGCAACGAACGAGTTGCCAACCAAACTCGACCATGCATTTATCCCTCATCACATATTCATACAACAAGTTTTACTTTGGCTGGTTGTGTGGTTATTTTTCCTACTTGCTGCCAGTCGTTTAAAGCTACGTTCTAATATATAAGCTCAATAATATTTAGAAGGTATCAGTTTGTCTTTTAGTCAGCTTTCATATGACTATTTATCTACACACACTTGTAGGTATGTATGTAGTTTTCACATTTGTCGGTAAAATACACACAACTCATGTTTTTTAAGATTTATTGGAAGGTTTTCTTCTCGAATTGAATAACCCACCCGACCAACGCTCACGAAAATGCTTAAGTTTTCGAAGCTTTAGCAATAATTTTCCTGACAAATGTATCGAGAATGGGTTCCGCAAAACCATCGTAAAAGTATTACATGTCGCCCAGTTTATAATATGTTTTCGATGCGTTTTGCTATCGAGAAAGTACTTAAAATAGTATCGAAAACGGATTGATAAAGTGTGCTCTAACTATAGTTTCTCACACTTTCCATATTCTAAATTAATACATCTTTTTAGTTAATTTCAATCGATTTATTTTAATTTCCATAGGTAATATATAATTTATACACAGTTTTGATCATACTACAAATACAAATAGAATAAACACACTGGCCCGTAGTCATAGTCAAAGTTAAGCATGGTTTTAAGTTAGTTAAGGCTTTTTGACATATCTTAACATATCCTATCTGTCAAAAAAGCTTTAACTA
This sequence comes from Campiglossa producta, assembly GCA_964058755.1. Taxonomy (NCBI): domain Eukaryota; kingdom Metazoa; phylum Arthropoda; class Insecta; order Diptera; family Tephritidae; genus Campiglossa; species Campiglossa producta. Next base: position 59,966,897 of record CAXKVI010000002.1, read on the forward strand.
ACTTAAAATCATGTTTAACTTTGACTATGACTACGGGCCATTAAAAATAATCGTTACCTTAGTGGTCGCCGTGAAGAGAAAGGGCTCAAACTGTGAAGCTTCCGGTTAGTTTAGATTGTGGCTCTTGAGATGATGTCATCCTGGATTTTGCAGCTGCTATGTTAAGCCATGTAGATAGAGTTTTCATCAAATCCTAATAAATTAAGAAGGACAATAACAGTTAGATTAAACGAAATTTTAATATGTAAAAGTTGAAGAACACTTACTGCAGATTGTCCATCAAGAAATCAGGTTCAAATTACACGTATTTATCTAGCTCCGGATAAAATATACAGCTTCTTTATATATTTATGCTATTTCAGCATTCACATTTCAACTAACAAAAAACATGAAGGTTTATAAAAAAACATAAACACCCGTTTTATTTGCGAGACTCTTATATCAAGCGAAATTTAAAGTTACGAGAAACAATTGCAATTCTCTTGAACTTTCTAACATCCGTTTTAAACCCGATACTCTTGTATCTAACGAACTTTCAAGCTTCGAGAAACTATCAGAAATCTCCTATGTTCGTTTAAATAGGATTCTTGGTCGCGATTCTCTTGAACTTTCTTACATCCATTTTAAATCCGAGACTCTTATATCTAACGAGCTTAGAAGCTACGAGAAACTATCATAAATCTCCGATGTTCGTTTAAATAGGTTCCTTGGTCGGGTGGGTACTTTTAGTTCTAGCGGGAACGGATTACGATTCCTTCGCGGCCGGTTGTAGACTAATATTAATGTAATTGCGTTCTCTCAACATCAGATCCTGCATGGTTAGGAAAAAAGTAAAGATTTTAATTAAAGAAATGAAGAATATTTAAAATTTCTGGAAAACTTACTTTGCTGAGTCCTTTTCCAAATCATGTTTCTTTTACACTTCCTTGTTGGCTTTTTCCAAGATGCAATAACCCACCCGACCAACGCTCACGAAAATACTTAAGTTTTTGAAGCTTTGGCAATAATTTTCCTGGCAAATGTATCGAGAACGGGTTCCTCAAAACTATCGTAAAGTCGCCCAGTTTGTGGCAACCGAATATATTTTCGATGGGATTTGCTATCGAGAAGGTACCTAAAACAGTATCGAAAACGGGCAACAAACTAATACATTTTCGATGCGTTTTGCTATCCTAAGTAAGTACCTAAAACTGTACCAAAAACGACTCGAGAATGTTTACTTTAACGATAAGTTCCACCTCGTCCCACATTCAAATTTCCCACCCGACCAAGAATCCTATTTAAATGAACATCGGAGATTTATGATAGTTTCTCGTAGCTTCTAAGCTCGTTAGATATAAGAGTCTCGGATTTAAAATGGATGTAAGAAAGTTCAAGAGAATCGCGACCAAGAATCCTATTTAAACGAACATAGGAGATTTCTGATAGTTTCTCGAAGCTTGAAAGTTCGTTAGATACAAGAGTATCGGGATTAAAACGGATGTTAGAAAGTTCAAGAGAATTGCAATTGTTTCTCGTAACTTTAAATTTCGCTTGATATAAGAGTCTCGCAAATAAAACGGGTGTTTATGTTTTTTTATAAACCTTCATGTTTTTTGTTAGTTGAAATGTGAATGCTGAAATAGCATAAATATATAAAGAAGCTATATATTTTATCCGGAGCTAGATAAATACGTGTAATTTGAACCTGATTTCTTGATGGACAATCTGCAGTAAGTGTTCTTCAACTTTTACATATTAAAATTTCGTTTAATCTAACTGTTATTGTCCTTCTTAATTTATTAGGATTTGATGAAAACTCTATCTACATGGCTTAACATAGCAGCTGCAAAATCCAGGATGACATCATCTCAAGAGCCACAATCTAAACTAACCGGAAGCTTCACAGTTTGAGCCCTTTCTCTTCACGGCGACCACTAAGCTAACGATTATTTTTAATGGCCCGTAGTCATAGTCAAAGTTAAACATTATTTTAAGTTAGTTATAGCTTTTTTGACAGATAGGATATGTTAAGATGTGTCAAAAAGCCTTAACTAACTTAAAACCATGCTTAACTTTGACTATGACTACGGGCCAATGTGTTTATTCTATTTGTATTTGTAGTATGATCAAAACTGTGTATAAATTATATATTACCTATGGAAATTAAAATAAATCGATTGAAATTAACTAAAAAGATGTATTAATTTAGAATATGGAAAGTGTGAGAAACTATCGTTAGAGCACACTTTATCAATCCGTTTTCGATACTGTTTTAGTAACTTTTTCGATAGCAAAACGCATCGAAAACATATTAGTTTGCGATCCGTTTTCAACAGCTATAAAGTGTCGTAAACTGATCGCAAACGGATATCGAGAAAGTGAGCTCTGCTGCCACAAACTGGGCGACATGTAATACTTTTACGATAGTTTTGCGGAACCCATTCTCGATACATTTGTCAGGAAAATTATAGCTAAAGCTTCGAAAACTTAAGCATTTTCGTGAGCGTTGGTCGGGTGGGTTAATACATACTTTTTGGTAATTTCATTTGTTTTATTTTAATTACTTTAGTATGAAAATGTGTTTTTTTGAGAAAAATTTACCTTGCATATATTTATACTTCCATATAGAACATTTCTTTAATTTCAATGCTAACTTATATGAAAGATTTGCGAATTTTTGGACTTGGGGTGAAACCTATGAAAGAATTTTCTATGCTTAATTAAGCACGAATATTTTTCCATTTATAACATTTAAACTCTTTGTTGCTTTTGACTTTGTAGTCCAATTTACAGATATATGTAGTTTTAATCACAAACATAATACAAATGGATAGAGGCACATACATAGTTATTTAATGAACATAAGAGAAATGCGTTTAAAATAATATTCAAATAATTGGTTGGCAAGCAGAGAGGGCTCAATATGCGACGGCACCGGCAGTTTGCATTGAGGATCATGATGGGATCATTAGCTTCCAGATATACATATATAGCCATACAGGAAGAAATCCTAACGGTTTAAGAAGGAAAATAATTGTTAGCTTGAGTGAAATTTGAAAATTCGAGGGCTATAACAGACTTACTTCGATTTCCAGCCTAGTCATGTCCATTTCCAGACTTCTTCATAGAGTTCCAAGATAGACCAGCGTTTATAAATGAATTAATTTTTCATTTATTTGACAAATATACATATGAAGGTGACAGAGAAAAAAAATTCCCTTTTTATACTCGAGACTCTTATATGTAGCGAACTTTCAAGGTACGAGAAACTATGGTCATTCTCTTAAGTTCTCTAACTTCCGTCTTAAATCCGAGACTCTTATATCTAAAGAACTTTGAAGCCACGAGAAACTATCATAAATCTTCAATGTTCGTTCAAATAGGATTCTTGGTCGGGTGGGAATAATCATGGGACAAAAACGAGACCATACATACATAGAATTTATAATTTTTTTTATTATTTGACACAAAACATTCAGTAAATAAAAAAAAAAAAATAAAAATCCGTTTTAAACACGAGACTCTTATATCAAGCGAACCTTCAAGATACGAGAAACTATGGCCATTCTCTTAAGCTCTCTAACATCCATTTTAAATCCGAAACTCTTATATCTAACGAATTTTGAAGTAACGAGAAACTATCGCAAATCTCTTGAACTCTCTAATATCCGTTTTAAATCCGAGACTCTTATATCTTACAAACTTTAAATAGGATTCTTGGTAGGGTGGGGTATTTTCATTGTACTCAATCTCATTTCTAAAATTGTTTGCTATGTAGCTTTAAATTAATTTCTTCAAAAAAAACTTTTTCGAAACCATAACTCGAGTTCCTGTTCTTTCATCGGTCACTTTCATTAGGTATTTCAGTATTTTGATATCCTTTAATTGATTGAGAGTTATTCACGAACCCTGCATATGCTTTCACATGTTGACATGCATTATGTTCAACAACGCGTGCGTGTGTTGGAGTGCGATATGAGCTTGCAAAGCGGATAATAATAATTCCTCATGAAAGTGCCACTTGCTGCTGTTACTTGGCATTTCTGTTGCAATTGCTAAAATTCTTATCTCATTGTGTGCAGTATAGGCGACAAAGTTACAACATAAGGTTATAATTTAAATGTAAGCATCACCAACTTGTGTTGACAGACCCGCAAGCGTTGGAAAAATATTCGAATATGCAACTTTACATACTTTTTGGTTGGCCACTATTTAGGTATGCGTTGGTTTGTCTATATTCGACGACAGATGCTTTATTGGTAATATCTTGGTTAGGTTAGGTTAGGTTCAAGTGGCTGCCGCAGAGGCACACTTAGGCCAGTTTTGAAAGGCCCGTTGTGATACCACCAACACAAGGAAAGTCAGTCCCGGGACCCAGCCAAATGGAAAATCCCTGAGTTGTTGGGATTTTCCACATAGCAGAATCCCGGGACTGACACTCCTAAACCGACACCGTTACTCCTCCTCGAACCACTTAGATGACTTTATGAAGGCCATCAAGTCCTTTATGTCCAGTTCCGCGATCTGGCTTAGGCTATCCAGGAACGGAACTCCCAAAAAGCGCGTTCTCGCGCCGCTTAAAGCCGGACAGTTGCAGATGAGGTGTTCCAATGTTTCCTCCTCCTCATCATCTTTGCAACTCCTGCAGCATCGTCGGTAGGGCACACTTAGCCTTTCTGCATGCCTACCAATGAGGCAGTGACCGGTTAATACCCCTATCAATATGCAGATTTCCCTCCTAGTTAGGGCATAAATGCGTCTAGACCTTTTAAGATCCCATTTTGGCCAGGCTTGTTTCGATATCCGACACCCTGGGGATTGCAGCCATCTTTCGTTGGCTTGACGGAGTGTGTGCTCCTTCAGCATTAGTTTGCATGTGGCAAACGGCATACCTAAGCGCTCTTTATCCTGAAGAACCTGCTTGGTCGTGCCCTGCCTGGCAAGCTCGTCTGCCTTACAGTTTCCCTCAATGTCCCTATGTCCCGGGACCCATATGAGGTTTACACGGTTCTGTTGGGCCATCTCCTGAAGAGATCGACGACAGCTGAGCGTCAGTTCAGAGTTGAACGTGTATGAGCCAAGGGATTTGATGGCCGCTTGGCTATCTCTGAAAATAGCGATATCTTCTCCGATAACACGTTTGCTTAACCAGCCCGCGGCGTCCAGGATTGCCGAGACTTCCGCCTGGAAGACGCTACAATGATCAGGTAGTCTGAAGAAGAGCTCAAGGTCCAAATCCCTTGAATAAGCCCCTCCTCCAACTCTGCCGTCCAACTTCGAGCCGTCGGTGTATATGGTTACTTTGGAAGAAACAGTTGTTATACAAGCTTAAAAAAGTAAAAGCAAAGACCATACATATTTTCATGTCGTCGTCCACCTTACTTATATGTACCACATGGTATTATTGAAAATGAAATTAACTATTAAATAAAAAAACAATTAATTAATACGACTCCAAGGGCTCTGGTAAAAATTTGCAATCATCTCTGATTGAGAGAGAATAATTAACCATTTTTAGAAATCTCGTTGCTGGATAATTCATGCTGGACTTTTACAAGAACGCACCTAATAAAAACTAAAAAGCTCAAAACTAATATAAAACGAAACGAAAACGTTAGTATGTTTTTATAAAAATGTTCTTTTATCTTTTGTTAGTCACGAAGTTCCCAATCGCAAATAAAAATAGGTATGGTATTAGTTCGGTAAATTGACACATTTGACATAGCACAAAACAAAATCTCCGAGAGAGCCAAATACTTTAAAGGCCCTATCGATCCCATTTGTTTTTCGGGGTCAAAAATCGATGAAAAAAACTTCCAATTTAGCGCCACCTATCGGGTATTTTTTTGTAACAGAGTTTTTGATTACATATCAACCATATGTGCCAAAAACGAACAAAATCGTATCATAAATACGAATTTTTGCCATTTAGAGGAAACAAATATATTCTGAGAGGACTTATCCAAGGACTCAACTGTGAAAGTTTGGTAAACACCGGTTGAGTAGTTTTTAAGCGAGTTCGTTACAAAAAACCCCTACAATTTGATATACTTTTGTATATAGATAACGTCCATTGGAACAAAAGCAAATGACTTGTGGGAGATGCGTATGTAAAATATGTCGCTCCAGGTGTAAGGTATTCTCAAAACCGCTTATAGAAAATTTATGAAAAATATAATAAAGTATTCCAAAGTATGTCATATTTCATGATTTAGTCACCAATAACAAATTGTGAACAAAGTAACATTCTGGCCTATGAAGTGGCATGTATAGATTTACTATAGACAAAGGTGAAATGTGTTTGTACATACATATATAAATATGTTAGTATGAAAAAATGTATGGAGTGCATGAAAATTGTAATATTTGCATACTCCATATGTACATATGTATGTAAGCGTACCACGTGAGCGAACCAGAGTACTTGTACTCGTATATTACAAACATTTTGCCTTTTTCTTTGTTGTATTTGTGTTTGTTACAGCTGCCTAATAGCACATTCCTAATTCTATTGCATTTAATATTGGTCTACACACACCAGATTGTAAGTTTATTGCAATATCGTATCTACACACAAATATTCTGCACATTGCAAAAACACTTTGTGGCGATTTGTGGCATTGGAGATTTGTGCTGGACAAGCATTTAAAATTATGTATATAAATATATGCATAGCTTTCATGTATGGCTTTGCAGGCTCCCAACAAAAAATAATGTAGAATACTTTAGCTATTCTGCTAGCAAGAGATTCCAAATAATATTGTCAGAGAGAATAGGTAGTAACGTCCTACTTGAAAAGGGCCATTACAAATCAGACTTGGCTCTCAGTATGATCACAGAAGGACAGAAAAAGTTGTACTGTATTAGTTTTGAGCATAGATAAATCTTTTACATATTTTTCTTGTCAGTCTTGTCCTAAAATAAAATAAGCTTTGAATAAGGTATACATTTCTTGTTGGGTTCTACCCCACTTACATGTCGAAATGGCATATTGTCGGCAATTGGCATGTTTATTATATTTCCTTGCTCTTATAATTCCATGTATTGGTGTGAGTATGTATATAGAGATGCCTTTACAAGGTGTAAATTTTTAATCTACTTTTTTGATATACGAGCACAGCTTCCCAATTATAAAATTAGACTTAATCATTCAAAATATATCCCTACAACAACACTAAAAGAACGTTAAGCTCTAGCTATCGTTTCCAAAGTCTCGAAAAATGTTATTCAACAAAAGAGAAGGTGTAAGGGCTCTCTCAAAACTAGCTTCATATCCGTGTTTCAAATGGATAAGCTCTTTTCCAAAATCATGCGAAACGTCAAATATGCGTTCTTTCACACACTGTGTAACAGAATTTTAAATTCAATCTTTATTAAACGCTGAGAGCTGTCATAAAAAATCAAATTTTCATTACATTTTTTTATAATATGTAGGTTCAAATCGACGAGAAATTGTTTGCTATCACTAAATAAAGGAGTACTAAACCGTATTTCCTTTGGAATCGGTCACTTCATCTCTATCCCCTAGGCCATTTCGTGGCTGCCATAGATCTTATGCGTTTTTTTGCAGGTTGAAAGTAAGATTAGTTTGTTGGTATCCGTATCAAAAATGTGCATGCCCTTATACTGAGGCTTCCAAAATTCGCTAAACTCCTACAGAGACCTACTTGACTTTGCTTGTATTCACAAGATAGAAGCATTTACGTTGCAAGCAACATTTCTCCTGAAAATTCTTGTAACTAATGGTCGGAAAACAGGACAATGTTCATTGAAGCTGCCATACAAGTGACTAACAGCAGTGCCAGTACATCATCTATAAGTACTGTTTTGTGTCTGTGCGTACATGCGTAAATAGAAGGGTTGCAAAAAAAATTTAATTTCTTTTATTCGGCCCAATAAAATGCCTATAGGGTAAACTCACTAAATATGACTTTTTAATATTAATCCGAAGGTCATGATCATCGCATGTTTTTATAATAGCTATTGATGAGAAAATAAGCCTTTCAAAAAATCAGCGCTGTAACTTAACACTTGGGGTGGCTATTTTTTTTTTTGCCCTTTCCCACACATTTCATATGGGAAAAATGGGACTTTTTTCAAAGTGATTTTTCTCATAATTTTTGCAATTTATTTTCTAATACTTTTACATATTCTTAAGTGGAGGCTTTGAAGTTTCCAAAAAGGTAAGCCGTGTACGGTTATCTTAACCATTAAAATAATGATAGCCATTTAAAAATGACAGAGTTTTGTACTATTGCACACACATACACAGTAAAGGCTTGGTTTCCTCGAAAAGCGGTGCCGCTATGTAACGTTCGCTATATAGCGGTAGCTATGCTCACCGTCATTAGCAGCGCCGCTTTTCTGTAAACTTACATGCAAGTAGCGGTGACTTCAATCCATTTAAAATTGCAAAATTAGCGGCCACTTTTATTTTTTTCTTTTCTATATTTTTAAAATATTTGTTTTAAAAACAATCAATTGTTGTTTTTGTAAATGAATTTGAAGAATTTTATTGAATTGACACCGCTACGACAATGACGGTGGGAAAAAACGTTCAAACGTTCAAACCGTCATGACGGCCGCTATGTTTGAATGCTTGCCGCTATATTACATTACGGTGAACTTCACCGTCCTCTTAGTTTACACCCAATTACTTTTACATGGCAATATTTTTGACAACGTACTTCACCGCTATGTAACGAGCGCTATATAGCGTCACCGCTTTCGAGGAAACCAAGCCTTAACACATATAAAATCTAGTAAATTTTAAATAGTTAGTTTGGAAACTTCAAAGCCTCCACTTTAAGAATATGTAAAAAAAAAAAAAACTAATGGCGGCGATATACCAACAGGTTATCATAACCTCTAACGAGATTTTTAGAAATACACCCGGAGAGTTTGTCAAACTACTGCCGAGGGGCGACCCCGTTTTAGAAAAATTCTTTTTCTAAATAATTTTTGATGTTACTTTTGCCGGGCATCGCACCGCCACGACTTGGTGTAGAAGGCCGAACACTTAACCACTACACCTCGGCGGCCGGTTTGTAAAGGTTTGTGAAAAAAATATCAAAAATTATGGCAAAAATCACTTTGAACTGGTTTATGATATCCGTTTGCTCTAACACTTCCTTGTGTTTCATCTACTCCGTCTACTAATAATATAAATTGGTCATGTGACCTCATCGCTTACTGCCTGTCTGGAAAGTGATATTTGCTTCGAAGCTTAACAAAGAGGCTCAAATACAATAAGCTTTAACGATTTTCAACGGTAATTTGAGTATCTCGAGATTTATTAGAAGCAAACTTTTGATAAAATTTTCCGAAACGTACCATGTTTTATATGCGCGCTCTAGATCAGTAAATAACTGTTGTTTTACAATTATTGTTGTTTTGTAGGGATTGATGACCTGTTTCGAAGTTTCCAAACTTTCTCTACACAGAGCCAACAATGCCTAATAAAATAGAACAAAAGTCATAAGATATCTCTATAGATTTTCTTCAAGAAGATGTGCTTCTTATTATTGTAGAGACAGTCTTTTTAATGTTATTAAGAAGATTTTCTTTTTAATATTTTAAATGAAAAATAAAATGATATTGCCCTCACCGAGAATCGAACTTACAATTTTCGGAATGTTAACCATCATGCCATCGCTCACTTTTGATTGCCAGCTTCTAATTACCGATATGTGTAGAGTTGTTAATGTTTCAAAGGAAAATCTTATAAATATATTTAAGAAGATTTCTTTTTAACATTTCAAATTAGGAAAAAAAGAGAGAGAATCGAACTTACAATTTTTCGATTGCTAAACCCAGCTGCTAACCATCCGGCCATCGTATACTAATAATTGCCAGCGTCTAACTACACCTTTGTACTAAATGTATAGTTTTTTAATAAGAATTTCTTCTTAAAACCAAAAAGATTTCCCTACAGTTTTTTCTTCGTTTGCACCGTTGCGACTACCCCTTTGCCCAAAAGCTGATCATGAAGACAATCTTATTAATTTTATTAGGCATTTTTGGCTCTGTGTACGGACCCCTTTTCGGACACTGGTATTTCAACATCAGCGTCTATACCAGTATCCCAAAGTATTTTTACTTGTGCCGAAATTTGGACCCAGGGCTTTAGGTACACTCAGAGAAAAAATCACAGTTAGTCCTCTACTGTTAATACCAAAAATGGTTGAATTGACGGAAATCTGGTCAAGCAAACAGATTTATGGATTGATTTGACGCGATGCACGATAACATCTATTGTTTCAAATGTGGAATGTATATGAAGATCCAATAGACCAATACACTTGATTATTAACAGAAATGGCAGTTGTGTTGCCAACTAGTACTGTTGAATGAACAGATTTGGTTATTTTTAACAGATTTAACAGTTAATTCAATAGCGAAGGAACTGTTATTTGAAAAACAGCAAACTTCTTCAGTGAATCCAACAGCGAAGATACTGCCATAGAACAAAGATGCAATTCGACGCCATCAAGCATAAGTACGTGATGGCCTGATGGTTAACATATCCGTTCATCACACGGCTAAAAAAATGAACATAAATTTTAAACCCGTATAAAGTTTAATCAATTTTTCAAACTTGTTTGTACAAAATTTCAAACCGTCCAAATTTTCAATTTCTTTTGGTTTCGATTTAAAATCTAAATGAAAAAGCAGTCTAAATTCTTTATTTTTGGTTTGTTTGAATGTAATTGAATTTTGCCCATAAAAACTTATTGCGCGGCATAGCTCAGCGGTAGAGCAGTCGGCTTTGACTCCTGAGTATTTTCGTTCGAATCCTGCCAGCTGCCACATTTTTTTAGTTTTAGTTTATTCTTAAAACTTCTCGGTTTAAAATTAAAACTTTTTGGTTTGAAAACTAAAATTTTTCGGTTTAAAGTTAAAACTTTTTGGTTTGAAAATCTAAACTTTTTGGTCTAAAATTTAAACTCTTGGGTTTTAAAATTCAAATTTATTTTTGAAAGCTTATTCAAGATTGAATTTCGCAAACAACATTTATGTGTGCGATGTAGCTCAGTGGTAGAGCAGACGGGCATGATGCGGGGAGTCTTGGTTCGAATTCCCGCCAACGGACAAAATATTTATTTTACCTTTAAAAAATTTTTAAAACATTTCTTGTTTATAATTGAAACCCGATTTATCTAGCCAATTTTCATGAAAACTGGTCTAGATTGAATTTGAATCCAAATTTGGTTTGGTCATATATGTAGTCCAAAAAAGTTTAAAATTTAGGTTCAAATTTTTAACCGCGCAGTCAAAGCAGGGTGAGCTCGATTCTCGGTGGAGGCAACTAAGCAACATGGGAAAGTGCCATTTAGAACAAAGGTGTAATTAGACGCAGGCAAGCATAAGTAAGCGATGGCATAATGGTTAGACAGTAGACACCTGGATTGAGCGTTCAAGAGCCCTGAGTTCGATTCTCGGTGAAGTCACAATATAAGAAGAAAAAAAGTTTTTTGTTTTTTACTTATTTTGGTGTTAAAATATCACTTATTTTAGTTATATATAAAAAAATAATTATATTTTCACCGAGAATCGTGCTCAGAATACCTACAAAAAAAAAACCATATCTACAAAAATAAATTGCCCGGAAAATCTTAAATAAACAAAAATTTCTGTTAAAACAACTGCTTAACTGTTAACTTAACAGCATATACATACAAATCTGGCATACGAACACTTCCGTTTGTTAAGAATTAAAATATGAGGTTCAAGTGGAGAAAAATTTTGTAAACTCGACAGTAAAATCTGAAAAAAAAAAACTGTCACGGTTGCTAACACTTAACAGAAAACTGCTGGAGCAACGAATTTATTGCAGTCGATTGGACAGTAAAACTGTTCAAATTTTAACGAACGAACAACATCTGTTGTTTCAACAGATATATCGTGTGGATGGTTTTAGTTTGTGAAATCTGTTTTTTTAACCTGAAATCCAGTTCATTCTACTGTATTTTTTCTCTGAGTGAACTGTGAGCCGTCTCATACTCACTATACCACAGATACCGCAATACTACTATACTTATGTATTTGCTTGATATTTTGCATACATCTTACATATGAGCCCCTTAAAGCACAGGTGGTATAAGTCCACTTATAGCGTTTTCTTTTCTGCGCGAAAATGTCGCCCTCGCCGCATGCCCACTAAAAGCCATGTTCTGTTGTGAAATGGGCATTATATCCATGGGGGGCAACATTATCTTTTCTCAAACACCCTCCCCTATAAAATTGCAAAAAGGCAACATTTTTTTCCCTCTCTCTCGTAGAGATGCATACACAATTTTAAAATTTCATATGGCGGCAGTGTTTTCTTCTTCTGAATTTTAAGCAATTTCACAGGGCGAAGTTAAAATTATAAAAATGTTCCTCTACGAAATGGCAACATTTTTGTGAAGAAAAGAAAACGCTATTATCTTGTTGCTAGATATTAAAGGGTTTGCTAAGAGTTTTATATAAAAATCAGGATTGAACTCATACACTATGTTTTTTAATAAAGCTTCAAAAAAAGGTTTTATTTAAATTAAATTCATGTTTTCAAAACTTTTTATTCATAAATTTAGGTTTTTTGAGTACCCCAAAGTACTTGCACCACTTGTGCTGTAAATGGTTTTAACGTTTTGTTCAGAGCACAAGTGGTATAAGTCCACTTGTTTTTTTTTTTTCTAGATATTAAATGGTTTGCTAAAAGTGGGATAATATAAAAATCGGGATTGAATGATATTTTTCAGTAAAACATCAGAAAAAGGTTATACTTAAATTAAATTCATGTTTTCAAAACTTTTTATTCATAGATTAAGTTTTTTTGAGTACCCAAATTACTTATACTACTTGTACTCTAAAAGGTTTTAACGTTCTGCTTAGAGCAGGTCCGTCAAGCTGCGCCCCCCCCCCCCACCCCCCACGACGGATTTCAAATTTGAAAGTCCAGGAATTATGTGCTATTTATGTGCTAATTAGTTCCCAAAAAAAAAATGTTGTGCTCAATTTTTAAGTACTTTTTTAAAACCTCGAAAGTGGGGGGTGTAGCTTGACGTCAAGATCCCCGATCGCTGGATTTCAAATTCGATATGCCAGGAATTATGTGCTATTTATGTGCTAATTAGTTCCCAAAAAAAAAAAAATGTTGTGCTCAATTTTTAAGTACTTTTTTAAAACCTCGAAAGTGGGGGGTGTAGCTTGACGTCAAGATCCCCGATCGCTGGATTTCAAATTCGATATGCCAGGAATTATGTGCTATTTATGTGCTAATTAGTTCCCAAAAAAAAAAAAATTTTGTGCTCAATTTTTAAGTACTTTTTTAAAACCTCGAAAGTGGGGGGTGTAGCTTGACGTCAAGCTACACCCCGCCCTAAGAAGGAGTAGCTTTAGAAAAAAACTTTGTATGTGGGAATTAAGTGCTATTTATGTGCTCGAGAATTCCGCAAAGTTTGTTTTTGTTGCTCAAATTTTAGGTACTTTTTTTGAAATTCCAAAGTTGGGGGACCAGCTAAACCGCACCCTAATAAACGGTAGCTGTAGAAAAAAGTTTTATATGTGGGAATTATGTGCTATTTATGTGCTAATTAGTTCCCAAAAAAAAAATTTTGTGCTCAATTTTTAAGTACTTTTTTAAAACCTCGAAAGTGGGGGGTGTAGCTTGACGTCAATTTTGGGGCTAAAAGCAAAAAAAAAAGGCCTAGATCTGGCCCCAAAAGCACCAAAATGGCAACGCTGCTGATTATGCCTTGTTTGTCCTTCATATAGTAATGTGAAATAAATATTTTTTTTTCTTAATGGGTACCAGGTACGAAAAAATCGATTTCATTTTTAAAATCAGCATAGCTTAGTACTTTAATGTGTAAAGTCTCAGCCAGTTCTGAAGAGTACTTCGCTTTTTTATAAACATATATGTATATATGATGATTAGGGCTTATTTACCTTTTCATAAAAATAAAATTTGTTGTTTAAATAAAAATTGTTTAAAACAAATTGGTAAGCTGTTCTGAAAATCGGATTTTTTTTCTGGTATAGTCCTTTAAGGTGTAAAGTTTCGGCCCATTTTGATGACTCATTCTACTTATAACAACACATGTCCACAATGACTATTTTCACACAAAAATACAAGAAACACTCGGTTTGCTCAAAGTGAGAAACCGGTACAGAAAAACCGATTTCTGACCACTTCTTTTTATTTATGTCCATCAATTGTATGGAGTCACGGCACTGTGTGACGGCTTCCTCATTATGTCACCTGAAAGGTAGCATAAGTGAGATGAGGGTGTAAGAGTAGGTCGCCTCCCCGTTGGTGCACCCTGGGTAACGCTAAATGACCTACATGGCCTACATGGCTACGCAGAGCCAAAGGTACCTAATAAAATAGAACAAAAATGATAAGATATCTGTATAGTTTTTCTTCAAGAAGATGTGCTTCTTATTTTAAATGAAAAATAAAATGATACTGCCCTCACCGAGAATCGAACTTACAATTTTCGGAATGATAAACCCAGCTGTTAACCATCAGGCCATCGCTCACTTTCGATTGCTAACGTCTAATTACTGATATGTGTATAGTTGTTACTGTTTCAAAGGAAAATCACATAAATATAATTGAGAAGATTTCTTTTTAACATGTCTAAGTTCGAGTGAACCGAACATTCAATACCCAGCGGTAATTTTTAGAACGGGATAACAATCATTAGGCCTTAGGAGGATTTACCTAATTTCCGTTACCGAGTTATTTCAATTTATGTGATTTTCGATATCGAAAGTGGGCATGGTTAGAGGGCGATTTTATCCAATTTCATCAGATATACTCCCAACGATACTACTATGCGTTGTGCCAAATTTCATCGTTCTATCTTAATCAGTTTAAAAGTAAAGACCAGTCAAATTTTCAAAAAATCGACCCTTGAAAGTGGGCGGTGCCACGCCCACTATAAAAAATTTATAGAGAAATCATGAGAGGATGACCAGGGTGATTCACCTATGAAATTATATCATTTTAGCCATTTCCGTTACCGAATTATATCAATTTGGGTGATTTTCGAAGTTTTCGATATCGAAAGTGGGCATGGTTGGAGGGCGATTTTATCCAATTTCATCAAATGTACTCCTAACGATACAATTATGCCTTGTGCCAAATTTCATCGTTCTATCTTAATCAGTTTAAAAGTTACGACCAGACAAATTTTCAAAAATTCCACCCTTAAAAGTCGGCGGTGCCACGCCCACTATAAAATTTTTTTGGAAAAATCATAAGAGGATGGCCGGTTGGATTCACCTATGAAATTACATCATTTTAGCCATTTCAGTTACCGAGATATGTCAATTTGTGTGATTTTCGAAATTTTCGATATCGAAAAAGGGGGCGTGGTATTCATCCGATTTCACCCATTTTCAATAGCAACCTACCTTGGCCAAAGAGTAACCTGTATATAAAATTTCATGCAAATATCTCAATTTTTACTCAAGTTATCGTGTACACAGACGGACGGGAGGACAGACGGACGGACATGCCTAAATGAAATCCTCTTTTCAAACTAAGAACTTTCATATATGGAACTCTATATCTATCTCGATTATTTTGTGCCGTTACAAACTACCGTTATGTGAACAAAATTAATATACCCTTGTACTAGTACTAGTACGCTGGGTATAAAAAAGAGAGAGAATCGAACTTACAATTTTTCGAATGCTAAACCCAGCTGCTAACCATCCGGCCATCGTATACTAATAATTGTCAGCGTCTAACTACACCTTTGTACTAAATGTATAGTTTTTTTAATAAGAATTTCTTCTTAAAACCAAAGAGATTTCCCTATAGTTTTTTCTTCGTTTCCACCGTTGCGACTACCCCTTTGCCCAAAAACTGATCATGAAGACAATCTAATTAATTTTATTAGGCATTTTTGGCTCTGTGTAGTTTCTTGTATTGCCGGTTCTACGAGAACGGTACCAGTACTTGTTCTGTACCCATCGTGCCGAAACGACCCGGGCCGTTTTCCTAAATCGACCTGGCCAAGAGCAATACACTCGGGTGACCCTGTCTGACATTTAGGCAGGACTACACCTCGCTACTACAACAACAACAACATGAGAGCTTAGTCTGAAACTCCCTGCAAAAATCGAGAATACTATTTTTTCTATCCAAAGAGTATTCCAATTGGAGCATCAGAGTACTCCAAATGTAATCCTTTTTCATATACAAATTCTGCTCCAATTAACATTGCGATGTCCTAGGACTGGACCACCTACTTCAACCTTCGCTTTGTTTCTGCTACTCCATAGAGTACTCCAATGTTGTTACTCCTTGGAGTATCTACTGTCAGAGCACCTTGCAAACTACTCCAATGTTATTACCCCTTGGAGTATATACTGTCAGAGCGATAGTGTCGTGTTTTCGTCTATAAGGCACGAGCAATGATCGACTTTCAAAAAGCTGAAGGTGGTCCGATGAGGTATACAAAGGATTACTATTGGAGTACTCCAATATCAAAAAATTGGAACACATAATCCAACAATTTTTGCAGGGCTCTTACTTAACTATGTAGATTAGATAACTAGCCCCATTATCTAGCTCTCCAATCGAGTTCTAATGACATTCTCTAATAGGACTCGAATGTTAACAGAATTTACATTATTTCTCGAATCATATTCGAGACGAATTCTAATGTAGTTATCTAATATCTTTTTGATTCTATAATCATGCTAGTTATCTAATGCAGCAATCAACATTTGAATCTGCGCCTCAAATAACGTGGTAACCGACATTTTTCTAAAATGCGTTTTTTATGGATTCTTATTCTAACGATAGTTTTTCATAGTTCTAAAAAACGAAAGCCATTCTGAGCATTTTTTGGGCTCCAAGCCCAAAAAGAGAGTTATTTTGAGCTAGCTCTCGCAATATGTGAGCGACATAATGACGGGTTCGTAAGAAATCAATGTGTTCTAGGTACCAACAAAGATAGCGAAATAACGTGGTATAAGCCATTCGACTGTCTTACATGCCACGTTATTCCACTAAACAAATTTTATTGGCTATTGAGGACGTAATATTTTGTGATTTTTTGTACATTTCAGTTCCAGTAAGGACCTACATAGTTTAATAAAAGTGAAAAATGTGAAAAATAAATTACCTGGCGTGAACTAACTGTTCTTTTTTTCTCTTCTACCAAAAATTTTATATTTTGTCGTTTAACACGTTATTTGAGATGCCAATTAATTTCTCTTACGTTAGGGACTGTATTTGTTGGGATGTTATGATTGGCTTTTAAAATAAGTAATTTTATATACATAAATTAAATTTTGTACAAGACTGATCATTTTCGAACTAATATTGTATGTTTCGGTTCAAAGACCAGAGGAGGAAGATAAAATTCCGACGAAACAATTCGAAGCTAGACCCCGCACACCATCTTCATATCGTAGTGGAGTTTTAAACTGGTCTCCATAGTTTAAGGACTTTTGAGCAACATCTTAGTTTTATTTTTAAATCGAAACGCAAAAATAGCAAATGTGCTCAAGAGAAATGTTTTTACAAAAGAATACAAAGAATATTTCACAACTTACATATACCACACACATGCTATAATTTGTGGATGTGGGTTTGAATAGGAGCTTTATAGAAAGTATTAGCATGTATGCCAAAACCAGGCAAACAGGTAACTTCTTCGAACTTGGAATTTGCAAGTAAACAACATTAAAACTTCGGCCACGAAACAAAGCTTAAGAAAGTGAACAACAAAAAACTTAAAATAATAATGTGCACTAAAATCACTGAGTGTAGCAGAACATATTTGGAAATATATGCACATTTGCCATTTAATGCAACAACTAAGCTTTGCTTCGCATTGAAAAGGATCTTTACTGCCAGCCATATATGTATACCTTCTCTTTGTTTACATAACTAACTTCCAATGCTATTTAGGGCAGTCAGCTGGTTCATATGGATTTTTCTGCATGTTGCTTACGATATCAAAAAAAAAAAAAAAACAGAAGACAAAGCAGTGAAGAACAAAGGTTCCGCAATAGAGAATAGCTGCGCTTTCTCCCCCCGCTTCAGTTGCATTGCTATTTGAAAAGTCCTTCATATCTTACAACTTTGCCACTTCGCATCTTCTGAAAGTTGAAAACTGTAAGTCTTTCGCCTTTAAAGTTTAAACTCACACAAAAACCCCACAAAAGCCAAGTAACATAGAAGCAATAAGTGAATGTATTGAAAAAGAAAAAGCCTAAGCCACGCAGCAGCTTAAGAGAGAAAGTATGAGCGGGAAGAAAAAGAGATGGGGTGGATAGAGTCTTGCACTATGACTGAATTTCATTATTTCTATTCGAAAACATTGCTAGCAATAAAACTACTATGTAGGTACTTACATATATAAAGATAAATATATCTTATACAATAGGGTGGTTGAAAAAGTGTTTTTCATTTCCAAAATAATTTGTGACATCAAATATCTATTAAATGCTGGGAAAAGGCATTATGATTTAAAAAAATATAAAATAAATAAAGAAATTGGAACTTCGTGTTGGAAAAATTCCCACTATAACACACCCCAGTCACCACTGTGCCCGTTTTAAATTTGCGCTAAGTATGTTCAAAATGCAAAACGCTAAATTCTGAAGAAAATCGAATACATATGTGTGAGCAATATTTTATATGTATGAATGTATGTTGGCTTGAACATCTCTTTTGGCTCCTTACAAAAAAGATATTGAAAACTTGGTACGATTTACTATTCTTACAAATATCTCATTTCCGTAAGTGCGCTTGGGTGTTGCATTGCCGCTTGTTTTATCTTATTGTTGCACATTCATTTCGAACTTTTATTTTGTATAAGTTCAGTGCAGTGAATGGCTTTGTTGTTTGCATGTCACATATTTTTGAAGGCAAATCCAAATCAGGGCTAAAAACAGCAAAAAAAAAGAATGTCTTGTGTGCCAAATTCTTGAAAGCAGCGCAACCAAATAGAGAAATTAAAGGGAAACAAATAACAACAATGACAATGCGGACTTATTACAACCAGATATTGCACAAATGTGACTGCCACATGCAAATAATAACAAATTATCATCCAGATTTCATATACTTTCTGTACAAATAAGAGGACAGATACTTGAAAAGCGATGCAAACCCCGACTCTAGATGTAAGTTACAAAAAAGTTTCATGGCAACCCAGTCGGGACTTTTGTAGCTAGCCTTACAAAAAAAGTCATGCAGAAATCAAACAGTTGAGAAAAATTTCTTTGACTTTGTTTAAATTTTTCTAACCTGACTTCTAGCTAACCCCAAAGTCATGCAGAAAGCAATCAATTGATTTTTAATCGACTCCAAAGTCATACAGAAATCAACCAGGTTAAAATAAAATTTTTGGCTTTTTTCTAATATTTTTAGGCTGACTTTCAGCTAACCACAAAGTCATGCCGAAGTAATTCATTCAATAATAAAATTGATCACCTTTTATACATTTTTCTAGGCTGCCTCTTAGATAGCCTAAAAGTAATGCAGAAAGCAATCAGCTTGTTTTCTATATTTTGTTTGTTTGCTTTTAATTGCGTTATCTCTCAAAATTTTTCGTAAAAACAAACGTTCTGGGTGTTACGTATTTAAACAATTGTATTAGGAGGCGAAAGAAAGATAAAGAAAGAAAAGAAGGTGATTAAAAAGTGACCCGAAGTACCAATAGCTAAAACTTGTATAACTAATAACTTCTTTTACAGAGATGTTCGGTCAATATCTAAAGAATATATCTTCTATAAGCACCACTATTGAATTTTTAGCACCGCAATGAGGGTAGACATTTCCATTCCCTTTCCAGAAAAAACTAGGCAAAACTTAGTGCCTTCGCGGGGAAGTTCGGGGAATAGAAGCTATTAGTCCTATCGGAAAGAAAAGTCCTTAGGCCGAGTCGAAACTCTCCTTAACTTTTACGAAGGTACGTCAGAGTGGATAGAGGAGCAAAGGGGCTAGCTGTAAATTTCGTAAAACTGTATTAAATACAACTTCAATTTAATTTTTGAATTTTATATACATATGTACATAACTAACCCATTTTGCTATACTTTTTGGTATACTATTTGTGCACTTTCTATACAAAGTAATAATTAAAAATAAATGGGGAAGTGTCCATTAAAAAGTATGCATGCGTAATACTTTTTCAGATTGATTTGAGTGAAAATAAAATCTGACAAATGCAGTCAAGAAAGGTTCTACAATAATCTAACTTAAAATAGTCGACTTAAAGCCCTCTCTAAGTAGCCAACTAAAAACCAGCTTAAAGAAGTGGGCTAAGAGTTAGTTCAATATAGATAACCTTACGCTGTCTTAAACAAGTTGACTTGTAGTTAGCTGAGAGTCATGCTGAAATAAGCACTACTGACTACCACCTAGGCCATCGCCATGTAAAAATAGCCAGCCTGCTCCATACAAAGTAGTCAACTTTTCAAACAGTTTTGGGTGCGAAGTACTTATAGACCAAGATCCCAGAGCCTAAAAGCGTCACTTATTTTATAATGGATGAAACCAATACCGATCGATAGTCCTCCCCGAATCTAGAAAGAATGTGAAAATTTTAAAGCTGTACCTATGACAAGGGCCTAGGAATCGGGGGTCAAAGTCGCCAAAAAATGACCCTAACTTCACTTATTTTATAATGGATGATTTTCACATATTTGACGTAGATTACCACCCCGCGTCAGTATCAAGTGTTGTTAGACCCGTACCAGTGACAAGGCTCCAGCCAGACACCCCCAGTTCGCGGATTTTCCTATGGAAATTTATTCTGTTTTACTAATTTCACGCATTTGGGCCACTTTGGCTGCTTTTAACTACCCAATATTTTCCCATTTTTTGTAGAACACTACCCTCAAGTAGTATCAGGAATTTTTAGACTTCGTCCCATGGAAAAAACTTCAGCCAGACACCTCAAAACTCGGGAAATTTCACTAATTTTTACTGCGCTTTCACATGTTTAAGCGGATTTGACCAACTTTGGCCTCTTTTAAATAACAGATCTTTACACATGTATCGTAAAATGCTACCCTTAAGTAGAATCAAGAATTTCTAGACATCATCCCATGGAAAAAACTTCAGCCAGACACCTGAAAGTTCGAGAACTTTTATTTTCCTATTAATTTGCTTTCTCTTGTTTGTCCCACTTTTACTAATTTTAAATGATAGATCTTTTCACATGTGTCGTAGGACACTACCCTTAAGTAGTTTCAGTAATTTTTAGACCTCGTCCCATGGCAAAAACTTCAGCCAGACACTTCAAAACTCGGGAAATTTCACTCATTTTTACTGCGCTTTCACATGTTTAAGTGGATTTGACAAACTTTGACAACTTTTAAATAGCAGATCTTCACATATGTGTCGTAAACTGCTACCCTTAAGTAGAATCAAGCATTTCCAGACATCATCCCATGGCAAAAACTTCAGCTACACACCTCAAAGTTCGGGAACTTTTATTTTCCTATTAATTTGCTTTCTCTTGTTTGTCCCACTTTTACAATTTCTAAACGACGGATCTTTTCAGATGTTTCGTAGGACACTACCCTTAAGTAGTTTCAGTCATTTCTAGACTTCGCCCCATGGCAAAAACTTCAGCCAGACACCTCAAAGCTCGGGATTTTCACAAATTTTTACAGAGATTTCACTTGTTTCAGCAGGTTTCTCCAACTTTGTCCACGTTTAAACGGCGGATCTTTACACATGTGTCGTATAACACTACCCTTAAACGGTATCAGGCATTTCCGGACTTCATTCCATGAAAAAAACTTAAGCCAAACAACCCAAAGCACGGGAACTTTTCATCATTTTTACTGTGCTTTCACATGGTCAAATGGGTTTACCCAACTTTGGCTGCTTTTAAATGGCGGATCGCTACAAATGTATCGTATAACACTACTATTAACTAATATTAGGCAATTTTAGACTTCGCCCCATGACAAAAACTTCAGCCAGACACCTCAAAGCTGAGGAAATTTCATAATTCTTGCTGCGAATTCACATGTTTAACTGCGTTGGTCTAACTTTGGCTGCTATTAAAGGGCAGATAATTTCACATGTGTCATTGAAGACTACCCTTAAGTGGTATCAGGTACTTTTTGACTTCGCCCCATGTCAAAAACTTCAGCCAGACACCTCAAAACCGAGGAATTTTTATAATTCTTACTGCACTTTCACATGTTTAAGCGAATTTGTCCAACTTTGGCTGTTTTTGAAAGGCAGATCTTTGCACATGTGTCGTGGAACACTATCTCCAAGTAGTATCAGGCATTTTTATACTTCATCCCATGGAAAAAACTTCAGCCAGACACCTCAAGCCTGAGGAATTTTCATAGTTCTTACTGCTTTTTCACATGTTTAATCGGGTTGGTCCAACTTCGGCTGCTTTTAAAGAGCAGATCTTTTCACATGTGTCATAGAAGACCCCCTTAAAGAAGGATCGGCTATTATTATACTTCGCCTCATGTCAAAAACTACAGTCAGACACCTCAAAACTGAGGAACTTTCATAATTCTTACTGCGATTTCACAGGTTTAAGGGAGTTGGTCCAACTTTTGCTGTTCGTAAAGGGCATATCTACACACATGTGTCATAGAAGACCACCTTAAAGAAGCATCGGGTATTTTTATACTTCGCCCCATGTCAAAAACTACAGCCATACACCTCAAAACTGAGGAATTTTCATAATTCTTACTGCGATTTCACAGGTTTAAGCGAGTTCCCTGCAGCGAAACCTCAAACTAATCAGAAAAATACTAATATACAACTATAATTTTCTGGCAGAACTCATACTAGTCAGGAAATATCCATTTCATACCAGTATACAAATAGAATTTTCCGGCTGAACCCATACTAGTCAGGAAATATCCATTCCATACTAGTATACAACTAGATTTTTCTGGATGAAATTATACCAGTTGAAAAAAACAAAATTCATTCGTTTCGTTTTCTCTTATAATTCATAGATGCTTTTTCGTGATTGGGTAAATACAAATAGCCGCTGCTTTCTTAAGAATAAACATGAAAATAAAGTCAAATGATAAAATAAAGGGTAAGCCAGGAAAATTCTGGTTGAAATCATACTAGTCCAGGTTAAAAGCCTTTTTGACTAGTATATTCCATACTAGTCCTTTTTGGACTAGTTCATTTTATGGAAATTATACTAGTCCAGGATGAACTAGTATGGAACTGGTATCTTACAACTAGCATGAAACTGGTATTTCTGAAATTGACATCTTGTAGGACATCAACACGTAAAAAATACCAGTTGCTTATAAAAAGACAGAACACCGGGCCCAACTAGTCAGTGTTCTGTCTTTGTTCCATATAAGCTCGGTGCACCAACTAGTTGTAAAGTAGTTTTCAACTAGTTGCTTTCGCTGCAAGGTAGCGACATAAGAGTGACATTGTCTGAAATGCAACAAATTCCACATCTGAACACTTTGTATGGGCTGAACTGTTCTAATTTGCTTGATCATGTCCTATGGAGAGATCAATTGCGAAAAAAAACTCGAGCTCTGAGGTGTTTGGATGTAGTTTTTGTCATGGGAAGATCTCCAAAAATGCCTGATACCACTTAAGAGTTGCGTTCTACGACACATGTGTAAATATTCGCCTTTTAAAAATAGTCAAAGTTGGACAAACCTGCTTCAACAATCGAAAGCACAGTAAGAATTATGAAAACTACCCAGATTTAAGGTGTCTGGTTAAAGTATTTGTCATAAGGCGAAGTCTAAAAGTACCTGGTACCACGTAAGGGTGGTCCTCTATGACACATTGAAAATATCTGCCCTTTAAAAGCAGCCAGAGGTAGACGAACCATCTCAAACATGTGAAAACGCAGTAAGAATTATAAAAATTTCTCAGTTTTGAGGTGTCTGGCTGTAGTTTTTGACATGGGGCGAAGTATAAAAATAGCCGATCCTTCTTTAAGGGGGTCTTCTATGACACATGTGAAAAGATCTGCTCTTTAAAAGCAGCCGAAGTTGGACGAACTCGCTTAAACCTTTGAAATCGCAGTAAGAATTATGAAAATTCCTCAGTTTTGAGGTGTCTGGCTGAAATTTTTGACATGGGGCAAAGTATAAAAAATACCCGATACTTCTTTAAGGTGGTCTTCTATGACACATGT
>CAXKVI010000002.1:59991209-60043709 GCA_964058755.1 Campiglossa producta
GAATTTTCATAATTCTTACTGCGATTTCACAGGTTTAAGCGAGTTCCCTGCAGCGAAACCTCAAACTAATCAGAAAAATACTAATATACAACTATAATTTTCTGGCAGAACTCATACTAGTCAGGAAATATCCATTTCATACCAGTATACAAATAGAATTTTCCGGCTGAACCCATACTAGTCAGGAAATATCCATTCCATACTAGTATACAACTAGATTTTTCTGGATGAAATTATACCAGTTGAAAAAAACAAAATTCATTCGTTTCGTTTTCTCTTATAATTCATAGATGCTTTTTCGTGATTGGGTAAATACAAATAGCCGCTGCTTTCTTAAGAATAAACATGAAAATAAAGTCAAATGATAAAATAAAGGGTAAGCCAGGAAAATTCTGGTTGAAATCATACTAGTCCAGGTTAAAAGCCTTTTTGACTAGTATATTCCATACTAGTCCTTTTTGGACTAGTTCATTTTATGGAAATTATACTAGTCCAGGATGAACTAGTATGGAACTGGTATCTTACAACTAGCATGAAACTGGTATTTCTGAAATTGACATCTTGTAGGACATCAACACGTAAAAAATACCAGTTGCTTATAAAAAGACAGAACACCGGGCCCAACTAGTCAGTGTTCTGTCTTTGTTCCATATAAGCTCGGTGCACCAACTAGTTGTAAAGTAGTTTTCAACTAGTTGCTTTCGCTGCAAGGTAGCGACATAAGAGTGACATTGTCTGAAATGCAACAAATTCCACATCTGAACACTTTGTATGGGCTGAACTGTTCTAATTTGCTTGATCATGTCCTATGGAGAGATCAATTGCGAAAAAAAACTCGAGCTCTGAGGTGTTTGGATGTAGTTTTTGTCATGGGAAGATCTCCAAAAATGCCTGATACCACTTAAGAGTTGCGTTCTACGACACATGTGTAAATATTCGCCTTTTAAAAATAGTCAAAGTTGGACAAACCTGCTTCAACAATCGAAAGCACAGTAAGAATTATGAAAACTACCCAGATTTAAGGTGTCTGGTTAAAGTATTTGTCATAAGGCGAAGTCTAAAAGTACCTGGTACCACGTAAGGGTGGTCCTCTATGACACATTGAAAATATCTGCCCTTTAAAAGCAGCCAGAGGTAGACGAACCATCTCAAACATGTGAAAACGCAGTAAGAATTATAAAAATTTCTCAGTTTTGAGGTGTCTGGCTGTAGTTTTTGACATGGGGCGAAGTATAAAAATAGCCGATCCTTCTTTAAGGGGGTCTTCTATGACACATGTGAAAAGATCTGCTCTTTAAAAGCAGCCGAAGTTGGACGAACTCGCTTAAACCTTTGAAATCGCAGTAAGAATTATGAAAATTCCTCAGTTTTGAGGTGTCTGGCTGAAATTTTTGACATGGGGCAAAGTATAAAAAATACCCGATACTTCTTTAAGGTGGTCTTCTATGACACATGTGTGAAGATATGCCCTTTACGAACAGCAAAAGTTGGACCAACTCGCTTAAACCTGTGAAATCGCAGTAATAGTTATGAAAATTCCTCAGTTTTGAGGTGTCTGACTGTAGTTTTTGACATGAGGCGAAGTATAATAATAGCCGATCCTTCTTTACGGGGGTCTTCTATGACACATGTGAAAAGATCTGCTCTTTAAAAGTAGCCGAAGTTGGACGAACTCGCTTAAACCTTTGAAATCGCAGTAAGAATTATGAAAATTCCTCAGTTTTGAGGTGTCTGGCTGAAATTTTTGACATGGGGCAAAGTATAAAAAATACCCGATACTTCTTTAAGGTGGTCTTCTATGACACATGTGTGAAGATATGCCCTTTACGAACAGCAAAAGTTGGACCAACTCGCTTAAACCTGTGAAATCGCAGTAATAATTATGAAAATTCCTCAGTTTTGAGGTGTCTGACTGTAGTTTTTGACATGAGGCGAAGTATAATAATAGCCGATCCTTCTTTAAGGGGGTCTTCTATGACACATGTGAAAAGATCTGCTCTTTAAAAGCAGCCGAAGTTGGACCAACCCGATTAAACATGTGAAAAAGCAGTAAGAACTATGAAAATTCCTCAGGCTTGAGGTGTCTGGCTGAAGTTTTTTCCATGGGATGAAGTATAAAAATGCCTGATACTACTTGGAGATAGTGTTCCACGACACATGTGCAAAGATCTGCCTTTCAAAAACAGCCAAAGTTGGACAAATTCGCTTAAACATGTGAAAGTGCAGTAAGAATTATAAAAATTCCTCGGTTTTGAGGTGTCTGGCTGAAGTTTTTGACATGGGGCGAAGTCAAAAAGTACCTGATACCACTTAAGGGTAGTCTTCTATGACACATGTGAAATTATCTGCCCTTTAATAGCAGCCAAAGTTAGACCAACGCAGTTAAACATGTGAATTCGCAGCAAGAATTATGAAATTTCCTCAGCTTTGAGGTGTCTGGCTGAAGTTTTTGTCATGGGGCGAAGTCTAAAATTGCCTAATATTAGTTAATAGTAGTGTTATACGATACATTTGTAGCGATCCGCCATTTAAAAGCAGCCAAAGTTGGGTAAACCCATTTGACCATGTGAAAGCACAGTAAAAATGATGAAAAGTTCCCGTGCTTTGGGTTGTTTGGCTTAAGTTTTTTTCATGGAATGAAGTCCGGAAATGCCTGATACCGTTTAAGGGTAGTGTTATACGACACATGTGTAAAGATCCGCCGTTTAAACGTGGACAAAGTTGGAGAAACCTGCTGAAACAAGTGAAATCTCTGTAAAAATTTGTGAAAATCCCGAGCTTTGAGGTGTCTGGCTGAAGTTTTTGCCATGGGGCGAAGTCTAGAAATGACTGAAACTACTTAAGGGTAGTGTCCTACGAAACATCTGAAAAGATCCGTCGTTTAGAAATTGTAAAAGTGGGACAAACAAGAGAAAGCAAATTAATAGGAAAATAAAAGTTCCCGAACTTTGAGGTGTGTAGCTGAAGTTTTTGCCATGGGATGATGTCTGGAAATGCTTGATTCTACTTAAGGGTAGCAGTTTACGACACATATGTGAAGATCTGCTATTTAAAAGTTGTCAAAGTTTGTCAAATCCACTTAAACATGTGAAAGCGCAGTAAAAATGAGTGAAATTTCCCGAGTTTTGAAGTGTCTGGCTGAAGTTTTTGCCATGGGACGAGGTCTAAAAATTACTGAAACTACTTAAGGGTAGTGTCCTACGACACATGTGAAAAGATCTATCATTTAAAATTAGTAAAAGTGGGACAAACAAGAGAAAGCAAATTAATAGGAAAATAAAAGTTCTCGAACTTTCAGGTGTCTGGCTGAAGTTTTTTCCATGGGATGATGTCTAGAAATTCTTGATTCTACTTAAGGGTAGCATTTTACGATACATGTGTAAAGATCTGTTATTTAAAAGAGGCCAAAGTTGGTCAAATCCGCTTAAACATGTGAAAGCGCAGTAAAAATTAGTGAAATTTCCCGAGTTTTGAGGTGTCTGGCTGAAGTTTTTTCCATGGGACGAAGTCTAAAAATTCCTGATACTACTTGAGGGTAGTGTTCTACAAAAAATGGGAAAATATTGGGTAGTTAAAAGCAGCCAAAGTGGCCCAAATGCGTGAAATTAGTAAAACAGAATAAATTTCCATAGGAAAATCCGCGAACTGGGGGTGTCTGGCTGGAGCCTTGTCACTGGTACGGGTCTAACAACACTTGATACTGACGCGGGGTGGTAATCTACGTCAAATATGTGAAAATCATCCATTATAAAATAAGTGAAGTTAGGGTCATTTTTTGGCGACTTTGACCCCCGATTCCTAGGCCCTTGTCATAGGTACAGCTTTAAAATTTTCACATTCTTTCTAGATTCGGGGAGGACTATCGATCGGTATTGGTTTCATCCATTATAAAATAAGTGACGCTTTTAGGCTCTGGGATCTCGCTCTATTAACTTAAAATGCATTTATGGTTAGACGAGTTCCCGACTGGGAATAAATAGATTACACATTCGAGCATAGTCGTGTTCTCAATATGCAATTTTAATATTAGTGATTTTAACAAATCTATATACGAGTATACATTAGAGCGGGTCGATTTTTTTTGCATCAGGGGCCCATGGCGATTGTGGTTAATTGGATAATTTCAAGCATTTTTGCCGACGAAACTATAGGTCTAACATGAATTTCGAGCTAGCGGATTTTTCAAACGTATTTTTTTTTCTTAAAAAAGTGACTCACTTGTTAAAAAGCTGTGTTGAAAACTAAAAAAATTCATTCTATATATGCATTTGGGGGTTTTTTGAGTCGATAAACCCATTTCCGACATTCATTTTTTATTTTGACGTCCGCCAGAGGGCGTTTCCGTCCTTTTATTTTTGTATTTTTTTTTTATTTTTTTGTTTTAAGTAATTCACTCGTTGAAAAGCTGTATTGAAAACTAAAAAAAATCATTCTATATATGCATCTGGGGGTTTTTGGGGGCGATAAATCGATTTATGACATTAGTTTCTTTTTACGTCCGCCAGAGGGCGCTTACGTCCTTTTTGGATTTTATCTTTATTTTTACGTGGTCCACTTGTAGAAAAGCTGTATTGAAAACAATAAAAAAAATATTCTATATGTGCATCTGGGGGTTTTTAGGGTTGATATATCCATTTCTGGTATTGATTTTTTATTTTGACGTCCGCCAGAGGGCGCTTCCGTCCATTTTTTGAATTTTATTAAAACAAAAAAATAAAAAAATAAAAGGACGGAAACGCCCTCTGGCGGACGTCAAAATAAACTAATGTCAGAAATGGGTTTATCGACTCAAAAAACCCCCAAATGCATATATAGAATGAATTTTTTTAGTTTTCAACACAGCTTTTTAACAAGTGAATCAATTTTTTAAGAAAAAAAAAATACGTTTGAAAAATCCGCTAGCACGAAATTCATGTTAGACCTATAGTTTCTTCGGCAAAAATGCTTGAAATTATCCAATTAACCATAATCGCCATGGGCCCCTGTGAATTTTTTTGGGTCCATACAAAGCGACCCGCTCTAGTATACATACATATAAAAATGAATGCCCATTTCCCTTGGTGACGACATCACGGCTGAACGGATGGACCGATTTCACTAATTTTTTTTTAATTGTATTTGTTTTTGCCAGGAGACGGTTATGATGGAAGAGAAAGTTAAATAATTTGGTTGAATTCTAAGATATTGACCAAAATGTGAACCATAGGTGACCCAGAATGCGGTTATACGATATGGGTAACAAATGAAAGGTGTGGATGAGAGTTTTCACAAGGAGCGGTTTTCAGGTTAATCTGTTTCCAAGATATGGACTATTAGGTGGACCAAGGCTGACCCATGTTCATATAATATAGCTATCAAATTAAAGGTGTTGATGGGATTTTTCACAAGGAGCGGTTTTCAGGTTCATCTGTTTCCAAAATATGGACCATTAGGTGGACCAAGGCTGACCCTTGTTCATATAATATAGCTATCAAATTAAAGGTGTTGGTGGGAGTTTTCACAAGGAGCGGTTTTTGGGTTCATCTGTCAACCAGTTTTCAACATTTTGACCTTTAGGGATAGGGATAGGGATAGTGAAAGGGATAGGGATAGGACTAGGGATGGGGATGTGGGGATAAGAATGCAGGCAGATTAATTTTTGGCAGGACAACGTCTGCCGGGTCTGCTAGTAATTTATAAAAATGTCACTGAATTAAAATTTATTTATTTAAAGTGAGATAACAGCGATCGGTAGCTCTCATCCCAAGTGGATAGAACCTACGCTTATATTAAAAGAAATACATGAAATCGATGCACATTTTACGAGATAAAGTAGTCTTTGTTGTGGTCGGTTCCAGACTATTTTTTATAAATTGCTCTCAACTAGATCGGTTAAATTTTTATTACAATTTTTTTCAATACATGAAAAACAGAGACTGTCATTCCTTTAAAAATAAAAGTCCAAAGAAAGTCCTCCTTCAAGTTGGTCGCCTTGTCGCGGCGAAGGGGCTTAAGCGGCGGCCCGTGGCATCCTTCCCACGACGGAACCACGGACCGCGGCGAACTAAGAGGAAAGCCTACCATTCTCTACATCCATGGGGTGCGGTGGACAAACCCAACGGTTCGTCACAACCCGCCCCCCGTAGATGTGGAGAATGCTAGGATAGCCGCACCAACACCTTTTGCGTCAACCCGAGGCATCTCCCCAACGGGCGAACCACGGGCTGCGGCAAGAACTAAAAGGAAAGCCTTCCACTCGTTCCATCTTTGTGATGGGGCAGACAGATCCAACGGTTTGTCGATCCCCACCCCGTGGTTGAGGCGAGTGCTAGGATTGCCGCAGAAAACCATCCTAATCCAAGGTGTCGAGGTACCCGTGCCGATGGATGAATGGTCAGAGGGCGGCTATTGAATTTCTGATCGCGAACGGTCCCCTCCGATGCCCGGGCAAGGTCGGTTGTATAAGTGCCTTCTCTAC
Source organism: Campiglossa producta (assembly GCA_964058755.1). Lineage (NCBI taxonomy): Eukaryota > Metazoa > Arthropoda > Insecta > Diptera > Tephritidae > Campiglossa > Campiglossa producta. Next base: position 59,997,667 of record CAXKVI010000002.1, read on the forward strand.
GCATACCGGCTCTGCGGACGAGTGCCCAACCCTTTCCGGCTTACTCGTGGGACCAAATTATGAATGAACAAAACAAAATAAACACAAACAAACTGACTAATACAAAAAGCGCAGACGAACACACGGACGTACCGACTTTCTTGACGGACGCGGACTTGACAGCAACGACAAAAACGACGACTATGACGAACACGACGAATACGAAAAGCCTCTACAGAGATCCGTTGCCAGAAGCGACGGAATCTGAAGAGGAGACCCTTCTCGCCTCCAGTCAGGAGACCATTATTAGTGCTTGCGGTGGTGCCAAACATAGTACACCAAAAGCACACGCAGTTACATCAGTACCAAAAATCCAGTTGGGTACCAACCAAAGTACCCTAGGACCAACTTCCGACCCCAAGGCGGCTGGCGGCGCCAACCAAAGTGCACCTCCGGCCAAGTGTAGGAAGAAAAAGAAAAGTGAAGGCTAGTCAAAGCGTAATAGGTACCAGAGGGCGCTGTTTATGCTCGAAAGAATAAAAAACGGCGAGGCAGCCTGTGGTACCAAGGACGCTGATTACTACAAAGCGGTGGTGGAGGAGTACGAAAACTTCCAGAAGAAGAATCCGGCCCCTCCACGAAACCAGGACGCTTCTCAAAAGAGAAACCGTTCAAATCAGGACAGCCACGTAGCGGAACCGAAGAAGCCCAAACGGGCGGAAAAGGTCCATACCACAGCCAGACACTACAATGAGGTTGCCAGGGATAACCTGCATGTGGCCATTGTGGATGCGAACAGTAGATCGCCGCCAACATTTCAACAGAACTGGGTGGAGATCGAAGTTAGGTTGTCAAAGCTGGCGATGAAGCACGTGCGCGACAACCCGACAGGTCCCCTCCCGGTATTTGACTCCTCCGAGAGCCTCCGGGGATATAGGGTGATCAAATGCGCTGACCAGGCCACGCTGGACTTCCTGGCGGGGTGTGTAGCACAAATTAGCTGAGAGGTCAACAACCTCCAGCTAAAGCTAACCCCTGCAGCGGAATTGCCAAAGAGGAGGAATTGTTGTCGTACATCAAACTGTACAACAGGAGCATCCCGGCCATTGCAGACTGGCAGCTGATTAAAGAGGAAGAGCCGTCGAAGACCAGCAAACCAATTCTGGTCGCAATATGCGAAGAGTCCTTGGAGGCTCTGGCGAAGGCGGAACACAAGGTAGCCTTTGCCATTCGCATGGCCAAGGTTAAGGTCTTCCGCGGCGACTCCACCCTAGATGAGGACGACCCTGAGGAAGTTGATGATGCAGGTCAGCTACTGCAGGGTGTCCACATCCAAGATGGGGACCACAACCAATAAAATCAAATGTGTTTCTATTAATCTGCAGTGCTACGGATAATCTGAAGGTCCGTCTGGCACAGGAGGACTTCGACATCAGCCTTATTCAAGAGCCCTGGATCAACCACGAGATGATCATGGGGTTAAACATCAGCACTCACAATCTGTTCTACAAAACAGATGGAGGTAAGCCAAGATCATGCGTTTTAATCAGAAAAGGTATAAATGCTTTCCTATGTAAAAGTTACAGCACATCAGACGTAACAGTAATAAAGTTGGAAGGTGATGATATTCAGCCGGTCTTCGTCATTTCAGCCTACATGGGCTACGACAGGCCGGCCCCACCTACCGAACTCAAACACTTCCTGGATCACAACAACAACCAAAACGTCGTTATCGGCTGCGACGCGAATGCGTGGGGCAGTACTTCAATCAACGATAGAGGTGAGTCCCTTTTACACTATATACTTAATTCAAACCTGGGTATCTGCAATAGGGGTACTAAGCCAACTTTCTTTTTTCCGAGTTCGGACAGATTCCAGGGCTGGGAGGAGGTCCTCGATCTTACCCTGTCAACGGATAATGGTTCAGCACTGATATGCAACTGGGAGGTCTCAGATAGAGCTTCCCTATCAGACCACCGCTTGATCTTCTTCGACATAGGGTATAGTCCAGGTCGGCCTCTTCGGTACCGGAACCCACGAAGAACTAGATGGGACAAATTCGTCAAACTCTCCGAGAAATCCTTAACGCTAAGAGAGCCCCACCCTGACATCACCAGCCCGCAAGAGCTGGATGAGGCAGTGGAAAAACTGGAGCACGCTCTAGCAATATCGTATAATAAATCTAACCCTGTCAGTATTCTTAAGAAAAAATCCCCCCTGTGGTGGAACGGAGAGCTTAGGAAGCTGAGAACAGCAGTGAGGAAAACATTCAATGTATGTTATACTACCAAAGAGTGTCGGCCATATAGGGAAGCGCTCAAAACTTACAAGAAAGCAGTAAGGAAGGCAAAGGCTCAATCCTGGCAAACCTTCTGCTCCACAATAGAAAACACCCGGGAAGCCTCCAGACTGAGCAAGATCCTGTTCAAGGAGCATACAAATAATCTTTTCGTGAGAAAGGAAGATGGTTCTTGGGCAGACTCAGCGGAGGGATCCCTAGTAACCCTAATGAATAAACACTTCCCTGTCAGCAACCACACACCAGTACATGTACCACATGGTGGGGTCTCCGAGCCCCCCGAGGAATTACTGGTAACGTTGTTGGACAGGGAAAAGATCAGACACGCAATTAACAGTTTCTCCCCATACAAATCTCCTGGACCCAACGGCGTCACTCCAGTGATGCTTCAGAAGCTAGGAGATCAAATGGTCCGCTGGCTGAGCAATATTTTCAGGGCGAGTATCACCCTGACCTATATCCCGCGGTGGAGGAGAGTTCACGTCATCTTCCTCCCCAAAACAGGTAGGCGTTCGCATGAAAATGCCAACGACTACAGACCCATAAGTCTCACATCCTTCATGTTGAAGACTCTGGAACGACTTCTGGATCTTCACATAAGGGCAGTAATAACCGGGCCTATCCTTTCCGTAGCACAGCATGCTTACATGAAAGGCAAGTCAACGGAGACTGCGCTCCACGAAATCATAGGCACCGTTGAAAGATCGCTTCACTACAAACAATACACTTTGGCAGCCTTCTTAGATATAGAAGGGGCTTTCAACAACATAGAAACAGGCGCAATTGTCAAATCCCTCCAAAAGGCTGGAATAGACAGCAACATTTGTGGATGGACACAATCGATGCTAGAGAACAGGCAGATACAAGCAAACATGGGATCAGCCACAATAAGTAGAACAGTGAGCACACAGAGCCAACAATGCCTAATAAAATAGAACAAAAGTCATAAGATATCTCTATAGATTTTCTTCAAGAAGATGTGCTTCTTATTATTGTAGAGACCGTCTTTTTAATTTTATTAAGAAGATTTTCTTTTTAATATTTTAAATGAAAAATAAAATGATATCGCCCTCACCGAGAATCGAACTTACAATTTTCGGAATGATAAACCCAGCTTTTAACCAACAGGCCATCGCTCACTTTTGATTGCCAGCGTCTAATTACTGATATATGTATAGTTGTTAATGTTTTCAAAGGAAAATCACATAAATATAATTGAGAAGATTTCTTTTTAACATTTCTAATTAGGCAAAAAATGGAGAGAATCGAACTTACAATTTTTCGAATGATAAACCCAGCTGCTAACCATCCGGCCATCGTATACTAATAATTGTCAGCGTCTAACTACACCTTTGTACTAAATGTATAGTTTTTTAATAAGAATTTCTTCCTAAAACCAAAAAGATTTCCCTATAGTTTTTTCTTCGTTTCCACCGTTGCGACTACCCCTTTGCCCAAAAACTGATCATGAAGACAATCTTATTAATTTTATTAGGCATTTTTGGCTCTGTGCAGGGGCACACCTCAGGGAGGTGTCCTCTCTCCACTACTGTGGGTGATCGCACTGAACGACATACTTCTTGAGCTCAACCAAAACGGGGTTAAGGTAGTAGCATATGCTGACGACGTTGTTATTGCAGTATCGGGACCTTTCCCTTCAACGCTAAGTGAAATCCTGGAAAGGGCACTCCGGAAGTTACAGGCCTGGACCTCTGCAAATGGTCTAGGTATCAACCCGAGTAAAACGGAACTAATACTGTTCAGCAACAAAACCAAGATCCCTCAATTCCGACTACCCTCGCTTAACGGCACTGAACTATTGCTCTCCCAGAGGGTAAAGTACCTCGGTGTCGAAATAGATAGCAAACTAAACTGGAAGCTGAACGTTGAGAAAAGAGTAAACAAAGCATGCAGTGCCTACTACTCCTGCAAACGAATAGTCAGCAAGAACTGGGGCCTAAAACCAAAACTAATGATGTGGCTTTACACAGCGGTCATAAGACCCATACTATCGTATGGGGCGTTAGTTTGGTGGCCGGCCCTAGACAAACAGTATAACATCAATAGCCTAAACTAGATACAACGGGCGGCATTCGGAGGCGTAACGGGTGCACTTAGATCCTGTCCGACAGACGCATTCAACATCATCCTAGACCAATTACCGCTAGACATGCACATTCGTGTAACGGCTACCGGAGCAGCACTAAGGCTTAGGGCGTCCGAGTGCTGGAATGCGAAACAGTATGGCCACAGCGGAATCCTTAACAGGTTTTCAAACGAAGACCTAACATCAGACTACCTCTCACCCTCCTTGAAATTCGACAAAAACTACGAAGTGCACTTCCCTTCAAGAGGCGAATGGAGAGATGACAGCGCTTGTAAGCAGGGAATAATCTCGGTCTTCACGGACGGGTCCAAAATGGACTGCGGCGTGGGGGCAGGGATATTCTCTGAGCAATTGCAAGTCGCTCAATCCTACCGTCTCCCGGACTCGGCCAGCATCTTCCAAGCAGAAGTAGTTGGCATCGAGAAAGCCTGTGGGCACCTAATAGGAGAGTCAATTGACTTAGCTAAATACATTTGGTATCATATTGTTTAAAGTTCTAGCCACAAATACGTTTTTTATATTATCTCGCCCCAGTTCCACCTACCGGCTTCCCTTTTTATACCCAGCGTACAAGTACAAGGGTATATTAGTTTTGTTCACATAACGGTAGTATGTAACGGCACAAAATAATCGAGATAGATATAGAATTCCATATATGAAAGTTCTTAGGCTGAAAAGAGGAGTTCAATAAGCCATGTCCGTCCGTCCGTCCATCTGTGTACACGATAACTTGAGTAAAAATTTAGATATTTGCATGAAATTTTGTATACAGGTTAATTTCTGGAAAAGGTAGGTTGCTATTGAAAATGGGCGAAATCGGATGATAACCACGTCCCCATTTTCGATATCGAAAATTTCGAAAGTCTCACAAATTGACATATCTCGGCAGCTGAAATGTCTAAAATGATATAATTTTGTCTAATGTCTAAAATGATATAATTCATAAATTTTTTATAGTGGGCGTGGCACCGCCCACTTTTAAGGGAGGCATATTTGAAAATTGGACTGGTCGTAACTTTTAAACTGCTTACGGCAGAACGATGGAATTTGGCACAAAGCATACTAGTATCATTGGGAGTATACCTGATGAAATTGGATAAAATCGCCCTCCAACCACACCCACTTTCGATATCGAAAATTTCGAAAATCACACAAATTGACATATCTCGGCAGCTGAAATGGCTAACTAATGGCGGCGAATCACCAACAGGTTATCATAACCTCTAACGAGATTTTTAGCCGAGCTTCTCTTTCCAACTTGTGGTGTGTTGCTTTTGAGTTTTCCTACAAGTTGGCGGGACCTACAGTTTTTTGCCGACTCCGAACGGCACTTCCAAAGCAAATGAATTTTTTGCTGAGAAGCTTCTCATGGCAGAAATACACCCGGAGAGTTTGCCAAACTACTGCCGAGGGGCGACCCCGTTTAGAAAAATTCTTTTTCTAAATAATTTTTGATGTTACTTTTGTCGGGCATCGAACCGCCACGACTTGGTGTAGAAGGCCGAACACTTAACCGCTATACCACGGCGGCCGCCAAAGCTGAAATGGCTAAAATGATATAATTTTATAGGTGAATCCCCCTGGTCATTCTCTTATGATTTTTTCATAAATTTTTTATAGTGGGCGTGGCACCGCCCACTTTTAAGGGAGGCATTTTTGAAAATTTGACTGGTCGTAACATTTAAACTGATTACAATAGAACGATGGTATTTGGCACAAAGCATACTACTATCATTGGGAGTATACCTGATGAAATTGGAAAAAATCGCTCTCCAACCACGCCCACTTTCGATATCGAAAATTTCGAAAATCACATAAATTGACATCATTCGTTAACGGAAATGGCTAAAATGATATAGTTTGGTAGGATGAACCCCCTAGACATTATATTATGAATTTTTTGATAAATTTTTAAAAGTAGGCGTGGCGTCGCCCTTTTTTAGGGAGGCATATGTGAAAAATTTACGTGTCATATTTTTTAACGGTAGAACGATGAAATTGGTAAAAGGTATACTAGCATAACAGGGTACATACTTGATGTAATTTGACGAAATCGCTTCCCGACCACGCCTACTTTCGATATGGAAAATTTCGAAAATCACATAAATTGACATAATCCGGTAACGGAAATGGCTAAATGATATAGTTTGGTAGGATGAACCCCCAATCATTATATTATGATTTTTTTATAAATGGTTAGATGTGGGCGTGGCAAGGCCCACCTTTAAGGGAGGCAGTTTGAAATATTCGACTTACTTCAGACTAATGAAATTTGGCACAAATATACAAGCAATATAGGTAATGAGATTGGACTAGATCGCTTCCCGATCGTGGGCGTGATATGGAAAATTTCGGAAATCACATAAATTGACATAATTCGGTAAGAGAAATAGCTAAGATAGTAAAAACTTTGGGTAAATCCTCCTAGGGCCGATATCATTGTTATCCCGTTCTGAAAATTACCGCTGGGTATTTAAGGTTCGGTTCACCCGAACTTAGACTTCCTAACTGGTTTTTGTTTAAAATTTTCCAGCTGAAGACGTAGTATAGATCAAGCCGCACTTTAAAGTCAGTCGTATAACGCTTTGTGGACTCAAATTCGTCATATTTTCCTATATAATTTTTGTATCAAAGGTCGAATGACTGTGGAAATTTTACACTATCTTTAGCAGCACCAAATTAAAGTATTGCTATGGCGTCGTTTGGACACACTTTCATAGCACTGGATGTAATTGTTTCATATCAGTTTCTTAAAAAGAGTTTCAAATAAGCTTAAGTTCGACAAATGTGCTTATAATAGCTCTACAACTTGACGTTCCGTCAATATGACTTCATAGTAGACAATTGTGTCTGCAATACACTTTAAAATTACCTCTCTGATTCATAGGTGCATAATTAGCACATTATCAAGTGAATAAGTGATTTACGAAATGATATGCAAAACAAATTGACTCAGGTCATTTGAGTTTTACAATAAGTGAAATAAATCCTTCTAATTTATTGATTGATCAAGGTGTGCGTACAGTTAAGTCAAATTTAATGTCATTGAGCGAATTTTATACTTACGCTTTATCCCAATGGCCCTGCTGTCAAATCACATACGTTTGTGATAACCAGGGCCGTCGACAGGATTTCCGGGCCCGGGGGGATCGAAATTTCCGGGCCCCCTATATGAAGTATTTTTTTTTAGTGAACTCATTTTTTATTTAAAAGTAATACATTTATACAAGAAGGTTTTATACATATGTGGCTAAACTTATAAATTAACTTTTCTTGATTTTTTGGCGGCGAAATTCCGAATTAAAGCATTGTAGTCTAGTTGCCTTGCTAAACGAGATTCTATACAAAGAGTAGCTAGCCCAGAAACACGATCTTGTGCAGAGCACGAGCGCTGAAAGTTCTTTATCCTCGCAAGAACACTAAATGAGCGCTCAGCACCAGCAACTGTGACAGGTATTGTGCAAAATAAACGCAGCGCGATACAAATATTTGGAAAATAAATCCTGAGAAAAAATTGCATTCAACAAATTGAATGGTGTAAGGGCTATTTCAAAATTAGTTTCGTATATGTGTTTCAAATGGATTATTTCATCTTCTAAACCCTTTTTAACGTCAAATTCATGTACTTTCACAAAAATAGTAGCATAATTTCGAAGTTGGTCTTCTTCCATCGTTGGGAATTGCCATAAAAAAGCAAATGTTGTATTCAGCTTTTTCATGCCTTCAAATCGACGAGAAATTCCTGAAATCACTGAATCCACTATGACTAAAAATGTGTTCCTTTTGAAATCAGTTATGGCATCTCGTTGATGTTCATCTGAAGATATTCGGAGTCTGTTCTTTCTGGTTAAAGGGAAGGATGTTGAAACATCTAATCCGCTGGCTACGTTCTCACATTCACGCAAAATGCTGTCCCATTGGTTACGAATGACTTGTAAATCTGAGAGTAAGCTGTCAAGATTTTTTACTTCAATATCGACAGTGACGTCTGTGCCTTGTAGAATAACGCTTCTTTCATTGATGGAGCTCAAAATCTTGCACCAAATCGACGACATGAGGATACACTCAAACTTGGTTATGTACATTAGGACTCCGTTTATATCACTCCTAGTTTCTGTAGTCAAATCGAATTTAGTTAATTCTTCTAGAGCGTTTTGCAATCCTTTGAGATGTTTTGCAAAGGGTTTGACTGCGTCGATTCTTGCAGACCATCTTGTGTCTGAGAGTTTGTGAAGTGAACCTGGTACATGTTTTTTGAGAATTTCCCAACGTTTTGCACTACTGCTGAATATGTTAAAACACTTTTGAACCACTCCGAAAAAGGTGATTGAGGCTGTACAACATTCTGCAGCTACGACACCGCACAAGTTCAGACTGTGAGCGGTGCAGGGCGAATAAACGGCTTTCGGATTTTTCTTGATAATATGACTTTGTGTACCATTAATATCACCTTTTATGTTACTACCGTTGTCATATCCCTGCGCACAACATTCTTTCAAAGGAATGTTATATTTTTCCAGAGTATCACAAATCAAATTGGCGATTTCTGCTCCAGTTTTTTTAGTGTAATCGACGAAACACAGAAATCATTCTTGGATAGTAAAAGTCTTTTTCAAAGAGTTAAAATTAAGGTATCGCAAAACAAAAGTGTTTTGCTCGTCATTACTCGTATCGGTCGTAGCATCGACGATAATAGAAAAGTATTTGGCCTTCTTTCTTTCTTCTAATATTACTGAAATTACGTGTTGAGCACAAATATCTATGAACTCATTCTGAATAGATGCAGAAAGATAATGCACTTGGAGACGTTTGTGTTCTTGTTGAGTGAATCTAACTTTTTCCAAATGCTCGCGAAGTATTGGATCGTAATAGCTGATGTGCTCCAGGATACCCAAAAAATTACCGTTGTTTGGTTCTCCTACAAGATTGCTTCCACCTCTCAAAGCTAATCCTCTTTCACCAAGGAAAATAATGGTGTGCAGAATCCGCTGTAAGATTTCTTGCCATTTTTTAGTTTTGCTGATAATATGCTCATCAAGAAGTGTATCAAGTGAGCTGTCATTCTGGATACGAAGGAAGCACTGAACGTGATCGGGGTTTCTTTCGTGTCCTGGCAGTTTGTCATACAATTTTTTCCATGATTGATGTTTCGAATATCCTTCTGGACTACAAAGCTTAGAACTATTTAGCTTATTAGTATTTAGTAATCGACAAGGTAAACAGTAAAATGCATCCATGCTGCTACTCCATACCAACCAATCGCGATTGACGATTTCACCATTAGGGAAGGTTATGTATAGGAGCGAGAGCGGAAATGGCTCATTTAATCGATCACGTGGAAAAAAGCAGGCATTTTCGCGTGACCACGACGAACGACTTCGTTTACTATATCGGGCGGCACAAACTCGGTTTTTAAGGTTCCAATATCGTAATCGTAGAGATAGTGTTGATCGTTTTGTGATGCGTCTGGTGAATTTGTTTTTATAGCCTTATCTTCTCCGTCAGAAATTGGCTCTTTTTCAATTATTTCTGTAGAACAGTCTTTAGAGTTAATGGTTTTTTCGGGATTCTCAGTTTTTCTCATAGCTTCAGTTATATTTCCCGAAGAATCGGAAGCGCTTATATTAACACTGGAACTGGCTGTAGAAGTCATAAGCTGCAAATCTCTCTCAGGTGTTTGATCGTGGCTAATATCAGTAGTATTATTCTGTGTTTCGTCGATTTTCCCGGCATTTGAGTTGCCGAAACTAAATCCAAAAAGGGTTTTTTGTTTTTTTGCCATTTCTTTTTCATTTTTTTTCTTCTGTCCTCGTTCTTTTCGCTTTTGAGCTCCAGATTTGTGGCGATACATTATGAGTTCAGACTGAAAATGGTAGTTAATTTAACAAACAATCAATAAATACAGTATAATGTGGGTTTGAGCCTAAATTTTAAATTTTTTTGTACTACATACATGACCAAACCAAATATGGTTTCAAATTTAAACTAGACCAGTTTTCAAGAAAATTCGTTAAGTGAATAGGGTTTAAATTTTAAACCAGTAATTTTTTAACAATTTTTTAAAGAAAAAATAATATTTTGTCCGTTGGCTGGGACTCGAACCAAGACTCCACGCAGCAAGCCGGTCTGCTCTACCACTGAGCTACATAGCACACATAAATTTTGTGGGCAAAATTCAATCTTGAATAAGCTTTCAAAAATAAATGAAAACAAAACAAAAATTTTAAACAAAAAAGTTTTAATTTTAAACCGAAAAGTTTTAATTTTAAACCGAAAAAATAAATAAAAAAATTTAAATATTCCAAAAAAAGTTTAAAAAAATCGCTTAAACTTTAGACGGGCTTAAAATTTAGGCTCATTTTTTTAACCGTGTAGTTGGCCACTCATATTTACTTCATACTTCAAAAAATTATTTCTGTCATAATAAGTATAAAGAATAACGATACTAAAAAATGATTTCTATAATTATGGAGATATTGCAAAATCAATTAATAAATTTGTAGAAAAGTGGGCTTTGTCACGGTATATAAAATTTTCATTTGACAATTTCTGAATGTATTTAGATATACATATGTAAGCTTTAATAAAGATTTGCACAATTAAAGAAAATTAAGCTGGGTGGGGCACTTACCTGGTTTATAAATAAATCAAATAAAAATAATTTCACTTTCACTTTCTGCTTAAGTTCTGTCTTCACTCACTAAAAACACACTAATTACTCCACTTGCAGCATACTGAGCTGATAAACACACTCAATTAATTTTCCTTAAAAAATCAAATTTCCAAGGAAATCTAAGTTTGAATTCTAAACTATCAAAAATATGATGCTGAAATATCACGGAATTTATGTACACGGTTGCCAAAGGCCTAAAAGAGAAGATTACCAAGCTGTTGAAAAAAAACCCAAAAAATTACCAAGATGTTCAAAACGCAGGTTCATTGTGTTAACAAAGAAAATAGGTTAGGTTCAAGTGGCTACCGTAGAGGCACACCTAGGCCAGTATTAAAAGGCCCGTTGTGATACCACCAACACTAGGAAAGTCAGTTCCGGGACCCTGCCATATGGAAAATCCCGGTATTAACGGAATTCTCCACATAGCAGAATCCCGGGACTGACGTTCCTATACCGACACCGTTACTCCTCCTCGAACCATTTAGATGACTTGATGAAGGCCATCAGGTCCTTTATGTCCAGCTCCGTGACCTGGCGTAGGCTAACCAGGAAGGGAACTCCCAAAAAGCGCATTCTCGCGCCACTTAAAGCCGGGCAGTTGCAGATGAGGTGCTCCACCGTTTCCTCCTCCTCATCATCCTTACAACTCCTACAGCATCGTCGGTAGGGCACACCAAGTCTTTCTGCGTGCCTACCAATGAGGCAGTGCCCAGTCAATACGCCTATTAATATGGAGATTTCTCTTCTCCTTAGGGCATAAATTTGTCTCGATCTTTTATGATCCCATTTCGGCCAGGTTTCTTTGGATATCCGGCATCCTGGAGATTGCAGCCATCTTTCGTTGGCTTGGCGGAGTGTGTACTCCTTCAGCATAAGCTTGCAAGTGGCAAACGGCATACCTAAGCGCTCTTTATCCCGAAGAACCTGCTTGGTCGTGCCCTGCCTCGCAAGTTCGTCTGCCCTACAATTTCCCTCAATGTCCCTATGCCCCGGGACCCATGTGAGGTTCACGCGATTCTGTTGGGCCATCTCCTGTAGAGATCGACGACAGCTGAGCGTCAGTTCAGAGTTGAACGAATAAGAGCCAAGGGATTTGATGGCCGCCTGGCTGTCGCTGAATATAAAAATGTCGTGTCCGATAGTGTGTTGGCCTATCCAAGCCGCGGCGTCCATGATTGCTGAAACTTCAGCCTGGAAGACACTGCAGTGATCAGGTAGTCTGAAGGAGAGCTCAAGGTTCAGATCCTTTGAATAAACCCCTCCTCCAACTCTGCCGTCTAACTTCGAGCCATCAGTATAAATGGAAGTGCCGCCATGAGTGGCGGGACTCCGATCCGTGCTCTCCCATTCTTCCCTGCTGGGAATGTTGATTTTAAAACAGCTATCTCCGACTGTTGTGGTCGCACAACGATCCGTGCTCAGCGGAAGAAAGCTATAGGATCCCAAAATACAGGCGTGTCCAGTAGTGCTTGCGCCCCAGCCGGACGTTTCCCTTAGACGTAGAGCCGATGCTGCTGCTACCCGGTGCCCTTCCAGATCGAGTGGCAAAATGCCAAGAATGGCCTGGAGTGCTTCATTGGGCGTTGTTCTTAACGCACCGCTTATACAGATCATGCAAGATCTGTGTACTTTACCTAGCAGATTAAGGTTTGTTGCCTTGCTCAGCGCAGGCCACCATACCACAACTCCATAGAGCATGATTGGTCGAATGATTGCGGTGTAGATCCATTTGCATATTTTGGGGCTGAGCCCCCATTTCTTTCCAATGGCTCTTTTGCATGTGTAGAGTGCAATACACGCTTTCTTCTGGCGCTGAAGAACATTCTCCTTCCAGGTTAGTTTCCTATCCAGAACTGTGCCTAAGAACTTGGCTTTGTCAGCCAGGTTCAGGTGCACGTCATTCAGTTTTGGTAGTGTTAGCGGTGGTATCTTATAGCGGTTGGTGAAAAGAACCAGTTCTACTTTTCCCGGGTTGATGCTCAGTCCGCAGCGCGAGCACCATGAGGAAACCTCTCGCAGTGCTGCTTGCATCAAGTCGCACAGGGTTTGTGGGAATTTGCCCCTATATACTATAGCTAAGTCGTCTGCATATGCCACTACCTTCCCGCCCCCCCAGCTTATGTCTCGCAGCATCGAGTTGACAGTGAGGTTCCATAGAAGCGGGGAGAGAACACCACCCTGAGGCGTTCCCCTTGTGACATAGCGTGATAAGTCAACCGAGCCCAGTGATGAAACTATTCGTCTACCCCTTAGCAGTTGATCAATAAGTCCAATAAGAGACCTGCTTATGCCCAGACTTGTTAAAGCGGTGTTTATAGCATCAGGGCTTATGTTGTTGAAGGCTCCTTCAATATCTAAAAAGGCCGCAAGACAGTACTCCTTCTCATACAGCGATTTTTCAATAACAGAAACTAGGCTGTGAAGCGCAGTTTCTGTAGATTTCCCTTTGGTGTATGCATGCTGATAGCTACAGATCAGGTTGCTATCAATAGTAGAGGAGAGGTAGTCATTTATTATCCTCTCGAAGGTTTTGAGCACAAAGGATGAGAGACTGATCGGCCTGTAGTCCTTCGGCTCGTAATGAGACGCCTTCCCCGCCTTAGGAATAAACACTACCGTGGCACTTCTCCAGGAGCACGGAATGTAGCTAAGAGCCAGGCAGGCTGTATAGAGAAATACCAGCCATTTGGCTGATGTCTCCAGCGTGTTTATGAGTTGTGCGGGAATAATCCCGTCTGGCCCGGCAGCCTTGAACGGTTCGAAGCTCTTAACCGCCCACCTAACCTTTTCCTCCGTGATGGGTATGTATACAGCCAGTATACGTGGATCACGATCTGACCCATGCCGTAGTGCACTCGTCCATTGCACCGTTTAAGGGGCTCGAGTGCCTCCTTATTCAAGGTGAAGACCACTTGCCTATCAGGCCCTACCGCGTCCTCGACCAGATTTACACCCCAGTCCTGCGTCGGGAGAGACGGGTTCATGATCCTCAGCATCCTGAGAATTCTCTCAGGTTCAGCAGGGATAGCAGGAATCCACGCTCTTGCCCTTGGCCGAGCCGGGATGTCCTTCCAGTCGACAACCTCGATTCTTGCCCCTTGGTAGATCTCACCTAGTCTTGCAGCTGCTGCCTTGTACAGTGCAACAGTTTTTGCATCCTCGCAAGCGAATACCTTGATTCGGCCCTGGTGCCATCCCGCATCAGAACCCATCGGAGTGGCACCCGGAGACTCATCCATAATGTCGAGAAGGGCATTACCGATAGCGTTCCGGACGAACCGCCACTGGTCCCTAGGGATGGCCCAGTTTTCATTACCTCGGTCAATGACGCCTATGAGGATCCTATCCTTAGTCACTTCAGCAAAGCTGAGTTTACCCATTACGGGAGCGTGTTGCTGCCGCTTCGGGTGAGGTTTTAAATCCACGTCCGATCTCTGGCGTTTGAAGGGATTTATATTAACCTTCTTTGGCGCGTAATCGCTTTGGAAGTTCGGTAAGATAGCTTCAGCCATCTCCACCGTCTTCCTAGCATTCGGCGATAGCGTCTCTTGTGAAATACCCTCGTATTTCTTCAGTATCCTCGCGGCCGCTCTTTTGTCCAAGTACTCAGAGCGACTGGGAGATGTCTTTTGGGGTAAATTTCGACCCGTAGTTGCCATCGCGGTCGTTCCCTTATTTGGATCTCTGGGGCCAGGTCGTGAGACCACTGCCACAGACGTTAAAGACTTGGTTTCGGTACCGGCACTTACTAGGGCTCTAGCATCAGCCGTTGTTGGCTTCACCGTGTTTGTACCGGTACTTACTTTGGGGATTGCCCCCTTATTATCCAGAGCTGATCGACTCGTAGTTGCCATCGCTGTCGACCTCTCGGCTGATGAAGAAATGGAGTTTGTCCTCCGACGTTGCGTTCTCGCTTGCTCCAGCATTTTCCTCCTCTGCTGGGCAGTATACATGGTTGTATCATTATTTTTAAGGTTTTTATTACTTTTTTTCATCTTGTTCGTACGACCCCTTGCCGGGCAAGGCCAGTTTAGGGTCAAAGGAAGAGTATGGGGAATGTGTCGTCCGCCGCGGCAGAGCCCCATGCCGCGGTAAGGCCATAGTTACTCTCCGAGGCGGCCCGGTATCAGAGAGGCTCCGTTCGATTACAGCCACGATTTGCCTCCCGGCTGCAAACGTCCAATGGGCACGTGGTCGCATAACACCCTGGATTGGGAGGGGGAAGATCTTAGTCGTCGCGCCAGAGAGGCTTGGCTTCTCTCGTGATGTAGTACCGGCGGCACTATGATCACAAGGGCAGCGCAGCCCTGTGGCTATCGACTTAAGCCCTCGTACCGCGGCAAGGTGTCAACCCTTCACGAAGGCAAGAAAAAGAAAATAACAATTTAAAAAATATATTTTACTTCGTATGCTTCACATATCAGCTTTTAACTTTAATTCAACGATATCGGCATTACAACATAAAATAACTTTTTTTCAAATTATAAACACATCTGCACAATGAAAACTGTTAAATAATTGGAGACACTTCTTTCTAGCGTCACATATTTTTCTGTCAAAATACAAAATTATATGCCCTTTTTATTCAAAGCCGTCTCATACTTGCTACGAAAAAGTTTCAATGCAAGAGCAAAAACAAACTTGACAAGCGAGTAAAATTCTTAGCAATCATATGCAAAGATTCTTAATTCGAAGCGACTTATTCTTAATGAATTTCAAAAAACTCCATATTTTCAAATAAGGGTTTTTGGTTCGTTAAGGATACATTTGTAGTTCAGCTTTATGGTATTGATAGTATGAAATTCAAAATTATTTCGTAACCTAGTTTTAAATAAGCTTAGTTCGAAAAATTTCCGTTCCGCAGTAGCTGAGCTGTGTGAAAAGATGATTAAATAAACGACAAAAAAAAACCACCTACTTTGGTACTTAATTACAGAATTTGGAAACAGTGTGCGATTTGACTCGAAATAACGACGAAGCTAGTTTGTGCACTTTTTATCTTGTTTATCTTATTTTATCTGTTTTGTTTATATATTTACCGGAAACAAAGTAAAAAAAAAGCGTAGACACAAACTACGGTCGGAAACTCGGATAGATTGTATGGTTGCTATTGGAATAAGAAGTCATTGTATGGTGAGAATATTCAAATATTGCGTGGTGAAATTGCGATTTATAGGGCAAGCATGAACGAATATGGGACAAGTGTTGTACAATAATAATCGCATTATGCGGCGCTGTTAATTTTTTCCGAGTTATTCAAATTCCCGGGCCCCTAAAAAATGCCGGGCCTGGGGGGTTTCCCCCCTGCCCCCCCCCCCCCCCCCCCCCTCTTGGCGGCGCTGGTGATAACATACATATGTGTAAGTCCAAACTACTTTTAATCATAACATGTATAAAAGGTTTCTCTTTTAAGATGTCACAAATTCAACAAAAGATTAGCAAAGCGGAAGATTAAACGCCATGCAAATATAAATACGATTTCTAAGAAGAAAATAGGAAGAAAGCCTGAATGAATTTAAATAGCCTGGTGACCAATGGACGAACTAATGTGACGTATACTGGTTCAGGTCGATGTCTGCTCATGTCCGGATAGATTTTGTGTGCACGGAAGTGCTCATTTTATATACCATGCACGCATGCAAATACCTTTATGGCGAAAGAACACATCCATACATTGACATATTTACATACATATATATATGTATCAACATTAGACTGCCTCAGTATGTATAAATTTGTTTTTTTTTTTTAATTTACAACATTAGAATATTTTGAGAAAAGTTTTGAAATAGTTTTAGTAGAAAGTGAAATTTTTTGTATAAGGTACCCTAATAAACATCTTTATATTGACGTAAATGTATGTCAGTATTTTTATATTCAAAGGCTCACATAACCAATTTTACTATGGGCAGCCAAGCCGGAACAAATGGAAGCGCGTGTAAATGAAAATTTCAAATTTCCAATTGAAATTCTCTTCAACAGCAACTGTAGCAAGGCCAACAAAAACGTCAATCACTGACAGAATACAAAAAGGAAGAATGCAAATGGAAAGCAACGGGTACTGAGCAGAAGTTAAAAATGACTCTGCAAGCTAACATGGAAATCAGCTACGGGCCAAAATGTCTGCAGGTGTATGGAAGTGTAGATTCCGGCTAAGAAAGTGTATGAGTGAATTCAAATGTACATATGTATGTAGGTGCATAAGAAGATATTGCCATTGAGTCTAGTGTACATTTAGTGTACGTTTTACGTTGTAGCTACACATGTCTATATAAGAACTACTCACTAGGGTGGATCGACAAAAAAAGTTTGTCCAGTCCACCCCTAGGATTAAAGATATTTACGTCGCCATTTTAAGTCCGATTTTAATGAGCCGTACACCGTTGCTCATGGCTTGGAAGACGCCACAATTCTTACCTTAATCATTTTTTACTCCGAGTTCAAATTCTAGTAGGGACTGTCGGTATATAGTTTCACATCATACCTAAATTCCAATTTTTTTTAGTCTGTTTATAACTGAAAAAGTTATAGAGGTTTCAAAAATCCAAATATAACCCTGTGTTAAATTTGGCAATTATGCCAAATTTTTTTTTACTACAATTGGCAACACTGGTTACTATTACTTTTAATTAAGTATTTTTTATTTATACTTACTGTTATCACCTGATATCTGCAAGCTTCTATAATGGAAATCTACTTTAGTTGTAATACGCTTGTTATATACAAATATTAAGTATGGAATGAATTTATTGTCATAAAAAAATAAATTAAAAGTTCAACTTAATTAACATAATTTTACATTTATTTTCAAGTTGAACTTTTTTTTAATCTATTTTTTTATGACAATAAATTCATTCCATACTTAATATTTGTATATAACAAGTGTATTACAACTAAAGTAGATTTCCATTATAGAAGCATGCAAATATCAGGTGATAACAGTAAGCATAAACAAAAAATATTTAATTAAAAGTAATAGTAACCAGTGGTGCCAATTCTAGTAAAAAAAATTTGGCATAATTCCCAGATTTAACACAGGGTTATATTTGGATTTTTGAAACCTCTATAACTTTTTCAGTTATAAATAAAAGTAGTTACTGTTAAAGAAAAAATTTCACAGATTTTCAAGGCCTTTTCGACAGACTAAAAAAAATTGGAATTTAGGTATGATGTGAAACTAGATACCAACAGTCACTACTAAAATTTGAACTCTTGATAAAAAAAAAAAAAATGATTAAGGTAAGAATTGTGGCGGCTTCCAAGCCATGAACAACGGTGTACGGCTCATTAAAATCGGACTTAAAATGGCGACGTAGTGTCAAAAAAACAAATAGCCCATCGGGGGGGGGGGGGGGGGGCGTGGCAAAAAAAAAAAACATTTTTGGGATCGCCTTCAAAATATCTTTAATCCTAGGGGTGGACTGGACAAACTTTTTTTTTTGTATGGGGACCGATCCGCATTACTACTCACGTAGTCTGATGCGGGAAGAACTTCGGAATTCAGATGATGCGAAAATCAGAAGGTACGTATTTGGACATACATATGCAGTTTTGCCAGAATTTTTTCAGCAATCCGGCAAGGTCGAGAAAAAAAAACGGCTAAAAAAATTATTTCGGTGAAAAAATTATAATTCTGGCCGGAAAAACGGCTAAAAATTTTTAATCAACTTTTCACTCGTTTTATTCGCTTTTTTCATTAAAACGTTTAATATAAATATTTTATAATATAAAGGAGCGTTTTCTCATCTAGCCTTAAATATTAAAGTTGACGCTAAACAAAAATTTTGTATGAAGAAATTAAAGATAAATTTTAAAGCTTACTTCAGAAAACGGCTCCAATTTCATAACAATAAGAAAGTTTCGTATACAGATGCTTTGCATCCGAATATACAGAGCTATAATAAACATAAATAAAGCTTACATTTATATTTGTTATATCCAGGCGCGTATTCAGGGACACCCCGAAATGCGCAAGTTTATGCAATTTTTTTGTATGTGACTGTAAAAAATTAAATTTGGAATATGAGTCAAATTAGACATTTGAAATAACAAAAATTGCGACAAAGCCAAACTTAGGTAAAGAAAGAAAACTTCAAAAGTCCCATTAATATCATGTGTGGTAAAAAATTTATTTGGGGGCAAAGGTGAACATTTAGGGTTTTACGAATTTTTCTCGTAAACGGTAATTTTTTCGAAAAATTACCTTCGACCAAGCTGTACAACTGAAAATTCCCTATAACAATCGTCCTAGCATTTTTCTAAATTAAGCTGTCCCGGTAGACGTTGTATCTGCATCCCGATCCCTATCGCTGTATACCTATGGGGTGAAATTCCTCAAGTGGACCACCTAAAAATTCGATTTGAATGAAATTTGGTGAAAGTGATCTGCCATGTAAGAAAATAATATCACCAAACTTCGCGTAAAAATATTGGATTGTTACCGAGATATACGGGTTTGAATTCGCAATTTTTTGGGTGTAAGCCTTTTTTATTTAAATTATAAGACATGTAATTGACATGCTAAGAAGGAACATGGAAACCGGTTTCTTAAGTGTTTTTTCCGTTCTTTTCGAATGTAACTTAAAAAAAAAAATTGTAAAAATTTTATTAAAAAAGAATTTTATCATTTTTTTTAAATTTTGGACATTTTTAATTTTTACGTAAAGCTTGATCTTTTACCTTTAAAATAATTTTTTTTTTGTAATGGACCTCGAAAATTTTTTATTCGCTAGGCTTTGATAAATTTGGTTCGCGTCTGCACTAGTAACAAAATTAAACTTTAGCTAAGTCATTTCCATTTTCCAGACAAAATGGTTATTATGAAAAAAAATTGGATCCACACGGAAAATATTTTCTGGATACGCGCCCGGCTATATCTATTATATAGATGTGACTTATATAAAAGGTACAACGAGCAAAATTTTAAGCAGAGCTCACTGCTTTAAAAATAATTGACTTAATGAAAAGTCGCAATAAAATAAGGCATCTGGTAACGAATATATTTAAAATAACATATACTTTCATGACAAAATGAAAAAAAAAAAATAATAATAATGTGAGAAAAATGTAGGTACATATATACATTTTACAATATTTCTATATCACAATTTTCTATATCTTGCTCTGAGCTATCATAAATGTTAGATGTCTTGAACTACTCAAGATTATTTAAAAAAAAAAATTTTTTTCTACATTGGCAAAAAAGCTAAAAACGGCTAAAAAAATAAGAAAACGGCTAGAGGCTAGATTCAAATTTTTCCGGCTAAATGACAAAAAAAAAGCCTTGAACTAGCCGGAAAACGGCTAAAATGGCAACACTGTATATATGTGACAGCAGCTTCGAAAACGCACGAATTACCACCGACAATTCTCATTGTGTTGTGTATGTTTCTTTATTGCAGGCCTTTTGATTGCAGAGGCGTTTATACATACTTTGGCTAACCTTATTTGTGTAATCTGCTCCGTCCGAGTGAATAAGCAAATAATAGTAATTGACAACATTTTGGCGAAAATTGAGGAAATAATTAAGAGTGATGTCTGATTTTTATTCTCTGTTGGACTCCTACGAACTTAGCGTCCTGAACAAGCAGAATAATGTTAACTCTAATGTTAAGCTCGTATGTACATATAGTTACATGTGTACAATTTTTGAGTGAACTAGAAAAAAGTCAACTTGATAGTTGTTGTTGTTGTTGTAGCGCGGTGTAGCCCTGCCTAAATGTCAGACAGAATGTTAAGGATAAAACTCAAACCCCCTTATTTATAAAAAATATAAAAGGTTTATTGAGCTCTTATAATTCAAAATTTGTATGAAAATGTCATTTTAAAAAGGTTTATAAACCTGTTTTATTTTTAATGAATACGGGGGTAATAGTATATTTAGTTTTAAATACGAAGCTAAAGTTAAATATAGAGAAAACTAGCGGACCCTCACCCGCTTCGCTGGGTGAAGGAAAAATAGAAATTAATGTTTTTTCTTGTATTATCATTTAATTCATTATTTTGTGACTTATTCTAATAAGAATGTTTTATTTATTTTAGTGACTTACTCTAATTATTTTAAACTAGCAACTCATACTAAAGCATTTTGACACACAACATTTCTGATTTTATTTTCATGCGGTGTATAAATATACAGTAACGATGTTTTCCCTACTCGCGAACATCCTACATACAGTTGTCCATGTCCAAAACATGGATAAGTTAGGTCAATTCCACACAACTGAAGTGTTTGACTTTGAGCCTTATTGATTGTAATAGCAAAAGCAAGGCGAATGGGAAAGTGAATTCGCTTATAATCAAAAGGCAAATCTGTTGGAATCATTGGAATACGCTGAATCAAAACATCTTCACGCCTCTTTTTCACATAACCCGTACTTACGGTTTTGATATCCTATAGCTCTATAGCGATTTACAGGTCCTTACCTTAGACCCTTTCACAGATATTCTGCTTGAGAATTTAACTTTGTATGGGAGATGCCACGCCTATTTCTGATAACTCCCCTTTTTATGTGTGAGAATGCTTTTGATAACATATAGGCCTATACCAATTTTCAGGTCCCTACCTTTAACCCTTTCACACAGGTTCAGCCATTCTCCGTAAAATTCATTACAACGCGAAAAACGGCTAAATTTTTATATATATAGACTAGCGGACCCTCACCCGCTTCGCTGGGTGAAAGGAAAAGAGAAGTGAAAGTTGTTCTTTGGTTTTTTCTTGTTTTATCATTTAATTCATGTTCGGCCATTATTTTGTGACTTATTCTAATAAAGCCTTCACAACTTTTTTGGTTTTAGTTTTATGCGGTGTATAAATATACAGTAACGATGGTTTCCCTACTTATATCTCTATCTTAATTTTCAGCCCCCTACCTTAACCCCATTTAAACACATTCAACCTCAAGAAATTTAGTTTATGTGGGAGGTGCCACGCCCCCTTTTCACATAACTCCTACTTACGGTTTTGATATCCTTTGAAATCGCTATAGATTTCCAGCTCCTTATCTTAGACCCTTTCACAGATATTCTGCTTGAAAATTTAAATTTGTATGGGAGATGCCACGCCCCTATTTTTGACAACCCCCTTTTTATGTGTGTGTGAGAATTCTTTTGATATCATATAGGTCTATTACCAATTTTCAGGTCACTACCTTGAACCCTTTCACAGATATTCTGCTTGAAAAATTTAGTTTGTATGGGAGGTGCCACGCCCCCTTTTCGGATAACCCCCTTTTTATGTGTGAGAATGCTTTTCATATCATATAGGTCTATACCAATTTCCATGTCACTACCTTGAACCCTTCCACAGATATTCTGCTTGAAAAATTTAGTTTGTATGGGAGGTGTCACGCCCTCTTTTAACCCCCCTTTTTTGTGTGACAATGCTTTTGATATCATATATGTAGGTTTAAATCATTTTTCAGGTCCCTACCTTGAACCCTTTCACAGATATTCTGCCTGAAAACTTTAGTTTGTATGGGAGGTGCCACGCCACCTTTTCTGGTAACCCCCTTTTTATGTGTGAGAATGCTTTTGATATCATATAGGTTTATACCAATTTTCAGGTTCCAACCTTGAACCCTTTCACAGATATTCTGCTTGAAAAATTTTAGTTTGTATGGGAGGTGCCACGCCCCCTTTTCTGATAACCCCCCTTTTTTGTGTGAGAATGCTTTTGATTTCATATAGGTCTATACGAATTTTCAGGTCCCACCTTGAGTCCTTTCACAGATATTCTGCTTGAAAAATTTAGTTTGTATGGGAGGTGCAACGCTCCCTTTTCTGGTAACCCCTCCTTTTTATGTGTGCCAGGTCCCTACCTTGAACCCTTTCACAGATATTCTAACGAAAAATTTATTTTCTATGGGAGATGCCACGCCCCCTTTTCTGATAACCCCCCTTTTTATGTGTGATAATGCTTTTGATATTATTTAGGTCTATACAAATTTTCAGGTCTCTACCTTGAACCCTGATTACCCCCCTTTTTATGTGTAAGAATGCTTTTGACATCATATAGGTCTATACAAATTTTCAGGTCCCTACCTTGAACCCTTTCACAGATATTCTGCTTGAAAAATTTAGTTTGTATTGGAGATGCCACGCCCCCTTTTCTGATAACCCCCCTTTTTATGTGTAAGAATACTTTTGACATCATATAGGTCTATACAAATTTCCAGGCCCCTACCTTGAACCCTTTCACAGATATTCTGCTCGAAAAATTTAGTTTTTATGGGAGGTACCACGCCCCCTTTTCTGATAACCCCCCCTTTTTATGTGTGCCAGGTCCCTACCTTGAACCCTTTCACAGATATTCTGGTCGAAAAATTTATTTTCTATGGGAGGTGCCACGCCCCCTTTTCTGATAACCCCCCTTTTTATGTGTGATAATGCTTTTGATATTATATAGGTCTATACAAATTTTCAGGTCTCTACCTTGAACCCTTTCACAGATATTCTGCTTGAAAAATTTAGTTTGTATTGGAGATGCCACGCCCCCTTTTCTGATAACCCCCCTTTTTATGTGTAAGAATGCTTTTGACATCATATAGGTCTATACAAATTTTCAGGTCCCTACCTTGAACCCTTTCACAGATATTCTGCTCGAAAAATTTAGTTTTTATGGGAGGTGCCACGCCCACTTTTCTGGTAACCCCCACCTTTTATGTGTGCCAGGTCCCTACCTTGAACCCTTTCACAGATATTCTGCTCGAAAAATTTATTTCTATGGGAGGTGCCGCGCCCCTTTTGTGATAACCCCCCTTTTTATGTGCGAGAATGATTTTGATATCATATAGGTCTATACCAATTTTCAGGTCCCTACCTTGAACCCTTTCACAGATATTCTGCCCGAAAAATTTAGTTTGTATGGGAGGTGCCGCGCCCCTTTTGTGATAACCCCCCTTTTTATGTGCGAGAATGATTTTGATATCATATAGGTCTATACCAATTTTCAGGTCCCTACGTTGAACCCTTTCACAGATATTCTGCTCGAAAAATTTAGTTTGTATGGGAGGTTCCACGCCCCCTTTTCTGATAACCACCCTTTTTATGTGTCAGAATGATTTTGTTATCATATAGGACTATACCAATTTTCAGGTCCCTACCTTGAACCCTTTCACAGATATTCTGCTTGAAAAATTTAGTTCGTATGGGAGGTGCCACGCCCCCTTTTCTGATAACCCCCTTTTTTATAAACCTTCTCCACATGTGTCTCTTCAAAGTAGCAAAGTTTGGTTAAAATCAGTGCAGCCATTCTCCGTAAAGTTCATTACAACGCGAAAAACGGTTAAATTTTTATATATATATCGATTGAGGGACCTCTATATTGCTAACAAAACGCGGTAAATTCATTTGAAACTGAAAACTCCAATTTTCCATAATTTTTTTTTTTTCTTTAAACGTGATAATGTATGGCACTCAATTAACACTCAGCGCGTGAAAATGACACAAGTTTACAAATAAATAATTTGAAAAAATACCAAGATATCCATGTATATGGGTGAATTGGCACTGAAATGCCGAGCACAAAACATTTTTTTAAATTTTTTGTATGGGCAGGTTTTCGAGATATCGGTAATTTTGTGTTTTTCTGGTATCACTACATTCAAAAATTATTTTCGCAAATGTTACAAAAGCGATGTACGCAACCGATACCTCGTTCGAAAGGAAATCAATATACGCTTCCAACGACGTACAATATGTAGGGACCAAACCATTGCTCAAAAATAGCTGGTCAAAGTCGAAATTTTGTCGAATTTTTACGATTTTTGGAAAAATTTTGATTTTGAAAATGTTTTTTTTTTTATGCGAAGTTGTAAAAATCAGGAACTTTTTATTTTTTCTAAAATTAGTGTGTATAATTACAAACACTTTAAGCATAATATTATCAATATCCAGTGAAAACTGTATTTTTGGCTATTTTTTTTGTAACTTTCAACGTCCCTACTTTTAATAGAATTTTAACAGGTCGATGTCTTCATTACTAAGCCAATAGAATCCAAATGAAACGTTTTTAGATCTTTTATCTGTCTGACTGTCTATATTTCTGTCTGTATGTCTGTCTTTCTGTGTGTATGTTTGTGGTCGTATCACCCGAGAACTTTCACCATTTTCTTACTAGACGTTCAACTTAAAATTTAAGACATCCCTTATTTCTATAACTCGACCGGTTTCAGAGTTATCGACCAATATACGCATGTTGTACGAACTCATGTTTGGTCATCCCTGCTCCACGTATTGGTCGATAACTCTGAGACCGGCCAAGTTATCAAAATAAGGGATGTCTTAAATTTTAAGTTGAACGTCTAATAATACAATGATGAAAATTGGGTACCACGAAATAGATCCCAAATGAAATAAGCCCCAATGAAATAAATCCCACCAAAAAATGAAATAAGTCCCAACTTTAAGAAATGAAACAACTCCCAAAGAAGGAAATGAAGTAAGTCCCAATATTTGGTAGTTATTTCATAATGAGGCCCCAGTTTCCAAAAAAAATGAAATAACTCCCAAATGAAATGGTTAGGTTAGGTTCAAGTGGCTGCCGCAGAGGCCCACCTAGGCCAGTTTTAAAAGGCACATAGCAGAATCCCGGGACTGACGTTCCTATACCGACACCGTCACTCCTCCTCGAACCATTTAGATGACTTGATGAAGGCCATCAGGTCCTTTATGTCCAGCTCCGTGACCTGGCGTAGGCTAACCAGGAAGGGAACTACCAAAAAGCGCATTCTCGCGCAACTTAAAGCCGGGCAGTTGCAGATGAGGTGCTCCACCGTTTCCTCCTCCTCATCATCCTTACAACTCCTACAGCATCATCGGTAGGGCACACCTAGTCTTTCTGCGTGCCTACCAATGAGGCAGTGCCCAGTTAATACGCCTATTAATATGGAGATTTCTCTTCTCCTTAGGGCATACATTTTTCTTGATCTTTTATGATCCCATTTCGGCCAGGTTTCTTTGGATATCCGGCATCCTGGAGATTGCAGCCATCTTTCGTTGGCTTGGCGGAGTGTGTACTCCTTCAGCATAAGCTTGCATGTGGCAAACGGCATACCTAAGCGCTCTTTATCCCGAAGAACCTGCTTGGTCGTGCCCTGCCTCGCAAGTTCGTCTGCCCTACAATTTCCCTCAATGTCCCTATGCCCCGGGACCCATGTGAGGTTCACGCGATTCTGTTGGGCCATCTCTTGTAGAGATCGACGACAGCTGAGCGTCAGTTCAGAGTTGAACGCATAAGAGCCAAGGGATTTGATGGCCGCCTGGCTGTCGCTGAATATAAAAATGTCCTGTCCGATAGTGTGTTGGCCTATCCAAGCCGCGGCGTCCATGATTGCTGAAACTTCAGCCTGGAAGACACTGCAGTGATCAGGTAGTCTGAAGGAGAGCTCAAGGTTCAGATCCTTTGAATAAA
This sequence comes from Campiglossa producta, assembly GCA_964058755.1. NCBI lineage: Eukaryota > Metazoa > Arthropoda > Insecta > Diptera > Tephritidae > Campiglossa > Campiglossa producta. Next base: position 60,024,137 of record CAXKVI010000002.1, read on the forward strand.
CCCCTCCTCCAACTCTGCCGTCTAGCTTCGAGCCATCAGTATAAATGGAAGTGCCGCCATGAGTGGCGGGACTCCGATCCGTGCTCTCCCATTCTTCCCTGCTGGGAATGTTGATTTTTAAACCGCTATCTCCGACTGTTGTGGTCGCACAACGATCTGTGCTCAGCGGAAGAAAGCTATAGGATCCCAAATACAGGCGTGTCCAGTAGTGCTTGCGCCCCAGCCGGACGTTTCCCTTAGACGCAGAGCCGATGCTGCTGCCACCCGGTTCCCTTCCATATCGAGTGGCAAAATGCCAAGAATGGCCTGGAGTGCTTCATTGGGCGTTGTTCTTAACGCACCGCTTATACAGATCATGCAAGATCTGTGTACTTTACCTAGCAGATTAAGGTTTGTTGCCTTGCTCAGCGCAGGCCACCATACCACAACTCCATAGAGCATGATTGGTCGAATGATTGCAGTGTAGATCCATTTGCATATTTTGGGGCTGAGCCCCCATTTCTTTCCAATGGCTCTTTTGCACGTGTAGAGTACAATACACGCTTTCTTCTGGCGCTGAAGAACATTCTCCTTCCAGGTTAGTTTCCTATCCAGAACTGTGCCCAAGAACTTGGGATGCACGTCATTCAGTTTTGGTAGTATTAGCGGTGGTATCTTATAGCGATTGGTAAAGAGAACCAGTTCTACTTTTCCCGGGTTGATGCTCAGTCCGCAGCGCAAGCACCATGAGGAAACCTCTCGCAGTGCTACTTGCATCAAGTCGCACAGGGTTTGTGGGAATTTGCCACTATATACTATAGCTAAGTCGTCTGCATATGCCACTACCTTCCCCCAGCTTGTGTCTCGCAGCATCGAGTTGACAGTGAGTTTCCATAGAAGCGGGGAGAGAACACCAACCTGAGGCGTTCCCCTTGTGACATAGCGTGATAAGTCAACCGAGCCCAGTGATGAAACTATTCGTCTACCCTTTAGTAGTTGATCAATAAGTGCAATAAAAGACCTGCTTATGCCCAGACTTGTTAAAGCGGTGTTTATAGCATCAGGGCTTATGTTGTTGAAGGCCCCTTCAATATCTAAAAAGGCCGCAAGACAGTACTCCTTCTCATACATCGATTTTTCAATAACAGAAACTAGGCTGTGAAGCGCAGTTTCTGTAGATTTCCCTTTGGTGTATGCATGCTGATAGCTACAGATCAGGTTGCTATCAATAGTAGAGGAGAGGTAGTCATTTATTATCCTCTCGAAGGTTTTGAGCACAAAGGATGAGAGACTGATCGGCCTGTAGTCCTTGGGCTCGTAATGAGACGCCTTCCCCGCCTTAGGAATAAACCTAATAAACCTAAATGAAATAAGTCCCTAGAAAAATGAAATAACTCCCAATTCAAGTGCTTATTTATTCAGTAGATATACATATGTATATTTATACCTACATAAGCAACAGTTTATTAATTATACACCTGAATATGTGTAAGAAAAAGTAAAAAAAAAGATGAAATTAATTCAAAACCTCGTCATTGCACATATATGTATATTAGTATGTATGTACATATACATAAACAGGGAAGAAAGAGTTGGGTAGAAGGAGGCGAGTGGGGGGCGGGGGTGGCGCGGCGGTACGCCCGTGGCCGCGTTCCGCCGTGCGGCTCGCGCCGTGCCTTCTTTCCTCTTCCAACTCTTTTGTTCCTTCCTGCGGGATATATCTTACCTTTTCATAATCTCTACATATAATATGTATGTATGTATGTTTGTGGACGTATCACTCGGAAACCGCTGATTGGAATTCAATGAAACTTTAAATTTAAATTTAAGATATCGATTATTCCGATAACTCAACCGATTTCAAAGTTAGCGGTCGATATCTAAGTTATCGACCAATATTTGAACCAAAAGGACCTTTTGGCGATCAAAATCTGCTGTTTAAAACACCCCAGCGGTACAATTGAAAATGTTCATCGATCAAAATCTTTTTATTGTTGTTGTCCAAAGTTATTGAAAATATGTTCTTTTTGGAACATATTGACACAACAATATCAGTTGCAGTCTTCGGAGATGCCGCAAAAACTTTCGATGTAATAAGACTGTTGGTTGTTTTTCTAAAATCTTACCTTACAACAGTTATAGAAACAGTTACCAAAACGTGAAAGCTTGTTAAATTGCAATTTTAAGAGAAATGAAATAAGTCCCAATGAAAATGAAATAAATCCCCATGGTAAAAAATAATAATTGTAGTTTTAAAAGAAATGAAATAAGTCCCAACAAATATGAAATAACTCCCAATGCTGGAAAATGAAATAATTCCCAACGAAACCAGAAAAACCACAAAATTACCGATATCTCGAAAACCTGCCCATACACAAATTTTTAAAAATATGTTCAGAGCTCGGCATGTCAGTGCCAATTCACCCGTATGCATAAATTTCTTGGTATTTTTTGGCTGTAAACTAGTGTAATCGTCGAAAAAAAGAAATTGCTGCATGAAACTGATGGGCAGCAATAAAACTGATAGTTTTTCCAAATAAGTCATTTCACTACCAATTTATTTACTGTCACGCGATCCCCTAGAAGTTGCAATCACTCAAACTATTGATTCTACAAAGTGTCGTTAGCTCATATTATAGTACATTTATACTGCACCAAATTTGGCGAATTTGAATGAGTCATTTCGAGCCTGTTTACACTGGCAAATTTGCATTTGGCTTCACTTTCCCTGCAAGAATCTTCTACCAGAACACAAAGCCACCGAAAGAAAATGCACAACCATGATATTTTAAACACCAGTAGAGTAATAATAAATGAAGAGTCAAGAAGGCTTCTGTCTTTTCTTGGTAGAATTGGTCAATTTTCTTTAAAAAAGTAGTTGAAATTGTTATTTACAGCTGTTCATAATGCAGAAGTTATCACAGGTTAATTACCCATTAAGGTTCTTGCTGGGCAATTCTAAATGTGGAACACCCGCAGGGTTGCTATTTGGATAAACTGTGGATTGTATTGTTCGGCGAATGAGGCCAAATGTGATGGAATTCCAAATTTGGAAAATCAGATTTGTATGGAAAAAAGCGCCAAATTTGCAATTTTTCGCCAAATTTGGTGCGGTGTAAATGTATTTTAGCCTGGTTAAATTATTAATTTATAAGTCAAGGTGTGAATTGCTGGATAAATCATTAGAAAGGTAAATAGTTACGTCATTCAACCTGCATGATAAACATACCTTGATTGTCGTGATAGTACCCTTTCTATTACTGGTTTAATTTTCACGTATAAATGAATGCGTAGCAATGTCAACGTGCGTGTAGTGATTAGAAACCACATATGTTTCCAAGCCACTCTCGACAGGGATAGTTAGTTTTAATTAGCTTGGAATTTGCTTAATTTAAAGTATTGTTAATTTGGCGAATGCAACAATGAACTGTTCTCTTTGAACTAAATTACTACGAAGGAGAAAAACATTTTTTTTCTAGCAGCACAGAGCCAACGATGCCTAATAAAATAGAACAAAAGTCATATGATATCTCTATAGATTTTCTTCAAGAAGAAGTTCTTTATATATTTGAAGAGAAAATCTTATTAATGTTTACAAAGGAAAATCTTGCAAAAAACGAAACGATTTTTTAGGGTTCCTAAAAAGAAGATTTGCTTTATTAACTGATTTCCGCATAATTGTATATATTAATAAGATGATCTTAGGGTTCCTAACAAGAAGATTTGACTTATTACTGTTTTCAAAGGGAAATCTTGCAGAAAACGAATTGATTTCTTAGGGTTCCTAACAAGAAGATTTGACTTATTAATGTTTTCAAAATTAAATCACATATTCTTGAGAAGATGGTCTTTTTAATATTTCAATTGAAAAAAATTAAAATTATATTTCAGAGTTCTTATATTGTCTTCGAGAACTTCAGATTGTCAGTTACGATTCAATTTTAGATTTCTCTTGTATTGCCATTACTTTCTTATGTTGCCTTTTTATATTGCCTTCAAGCCATCTAACCACATATTGAATGCTGAACACAGGTGCTTACCATTGAGCCATCGGGTACTTCTGCTTCCCAGCGTCTCATTGTTCTACATGATGTCTGCTGATGATGATGCAAGATTTCCCTTTGAAAACATTAATAAGTCAAATCTTCTTGTTAGGAACTCTAAGATCATCTTATTAACACATACAATTATGCGGAAACATTGGCGCAGTCAGGGGGTGGTTTTAGGGGCTTAAACCACCCCTGATATATAAAACTGTATATGTGAAAACTAGTTTTCATGAAATGTTTGCAAAAATTTCGATTGCATGAAAATCGAAAAACGTCAATTCCATAACAGGGGCCTAAGCTTTTGGGCCGTTTGCATAAAAGGGGTGTCACACGTTACATCCATATGGATGCGATCCATCGCTGTTACATCCATACACCTAAGATACAGGGTCATAAAAGCGGTTTTGACCCCTAACTCAAGATTTTGTTCAGGTAAATGGTGTTTTATAACAATGGTTTGTCGTTTTTATACCAAATATGAGGTAAAGTCTGTAAAATCTAAACCAGCGATGATAGACCTCTAGACTTTAATTTAAAAATCGGAAAAAATTACAGTAATTTTTTCACCTTTCTTAAAAAGAAAATCAATATTATTTTGGAAAAAACGAAATTTTGAATTTTTGGCGCAGTCTAATGTATATGTGTACAATATCTTTTTTAAATGCTTTCTTTACGCTACTTCTGACTGGCGCTATAAAATAAATTTTGTGCTAGGAAAATATTAAAAAGAACAAAATTAAAAACCACCCCAAACATTTTCTTCTGGCTACGCCCCTGTGCGGAAATCATTTAATAAGTCATATCTTCTTGTTAGGAACCCTAAGATCGTCTTATTAACACATGCAATTATGCGGAAATTAGTTAATAAGTCAAATCTTCTTGTTACGAACCCTAAGATCATCTTATTAACACCTACAATTTTGCGGATATCAGTTAATAAGTCATATCTTCTTGTTAGGAACCCTAAGAAATCAGTTCGTTTTCTGCAAGATTTCCCTTTGAAAACATTAATAAGTCAAATCTTCTTGTTAGGAACCCTAAGAAATCAGTTCGTTTTCTGCAAGATTTCCCTTTGAAAACATTAATAAGTCAAACCTTCTTGTTAGGAACCCTAAGATCATCATCATCATCATCATTTATTGGCGCTTAACCGCCTAAGCGATTTTGGCCGTCGCCTATCAAAGCACGCCAGTCATTCCTTTTTAGCGATAACTGACGCCAATTGGAAACCCCAAGGGAGTTCAAGTCATCCTCCACCTGTTCTTTCCATCTCAGTCGAGGCCTCCCCCTTCCTCTGCTGCCGAATTCGGGTGACGATTGGAAAACCTTCTGGGCTGGAGCTTCTTTGTCCATTCGCATGACGTGACCCAGCCAGCGGAGCCTTTGGGCTTTAATTCGCTGGACTATGGTCAGATCTGCGTAAAGCTCGTACAGCTCATCGTTAAATCTCCTTCGATACTCGCCGTCGGCATCACGGGAAGGACCATAAATCTTCCGGAGAACTTTTCTCTCAAATACTCCAAGGGCCATCTCATCTTCTCTTGACATTGTACATGAATCTGAGCCATACATCAGGACAGGTATGATGAGAGACTTATAGAGCGCGATCTTTGTTCTTCGAGAGAGGACTTTACTTCTCAATTGCCTACTCAGTCCAAAGTAGCACTTGTTCGCAAGAGTGATTCTCCGTTGGATTTCTAGACTGATATTATTTTCGGTGTTAATGCTGGTTCCCAAATAGACGAAGTCCCTCACAGTTTCAAATTTGTAACTATCAACAGTGACGTGGCTGCCAAGGCGCAGGTGCGCCGATTCTTTCTTTGATGACAGCAAATACTTCGTCTTGTCCTCGTTGACCGCAAGACCCACTTTTTTCGCTTCTTTATCCAGTCCAGAGAAGGCAGCGCTTACGGCGCGGTTGTTAAGGCCAATGATATCAATATCATCGGCATACGCCAGCAATTGCACGCTCTTGTAAAAGATTGTACCATTGCGGTTTAGCTCTGCTGCTCGAATTATCTTCTCCAGCATCAGGTTGAAGAAATCGCACGAAAGGGAGTCGCCCTGTCTGAAGCCTCGTTTGGTTTCAAATGGCTCAGAGAGGTCCTTCCCGACTCTGACGGAGCTGTTAGTATTGCTCAACGTCATTTGGCAAAGCCGTATAAGCTTTGCAGGGAAGTCAAATTCAGACATGGCGGCATACAGGCAACAAAGAGATGGTGTGTGTCGATTCTTTTATCATGGGTCTTCTCCAGGATTTGGCGTATCGTGAAAATCTGGTCGATGGTAGACTTACCAGGTCTAAAGCCACACTGATAAGGTCCAATCAGCTTGTCTACGATGGGCTTCAGTCTTTCACACAATACGCTAGAAAGAACCTTATATGCGATATTAAGAAGGCTGATTCCGCGGTAGTTGGTGCGGTTAGCGGGATCGCCTTTCTTGTGGATTGGGCAGAGCACACTTAAATTCCAATCTGGAGGCATGCACTCGTCTGACCATATTCTGCATAAGAGCTGATGCATGCTTTTTACCAGCTCTTCGCCTCCGTGTTTGAACAGCTCGGCGGGTAGTCCGTCTTTTCCAGGCGCTTTGTTGTTTTTGAGCCGGGATATAGCTATCCTCACTTCATCATAGTCAGGTGGTGGGACGACTTTTCCATCGTCAGGGATTGGGGTATCGGGTTCGACGTCTCCCTCGCAATTTAGCAGTGAGGAGAAGTGCTCCCTCCATAATTTAAGTACACTCTGTACGTCGGTTACCAGGTCGCCATTATTGTCCTTACAGGAACTTGCCCCGGTCTTAAAACCTTCCGTCATCCGCCGGATCTTTTCATAGAATTTTCGGGCATCATTCCTGTCAGCCAGCATCTCAAGCTCCTCACACTCACGCCTTTCGACCTCACGTTTCTTTTTTCTGAAAAGGCGTCTCTCTTCCTTCTTTGCCTCACGATAGCGTTGCCATACACTGCGGGTTGCGCCCGTTCGCAACGTCTCCCTGTAGGCAGCGTCCTTTTTGTCCGAGGCAGTGCTGCATTCCTCATCGTACCAGTTGTTTTTGCGGGCTCGCTGGAACCCTATAGTGGCCTCAGCGGCGGTACGTAATGAGTGAGAGATATGCTTCCATTGCTCGGTTGCATCGTTAGGTCGAGGATTGCTCTCCGATAGCAGGTGTGAGAGTCGAGTGGAGAAATTTTCAGCTGTCTGTGTCGTGCGCAGCTTCTCGACGTCAAACTTTCCTTCCGTTACTGTGCGCACTTTCTTTGCTACACAGAGGCGTGTGCGTATCTTGGCTGCAACAAGATAATGGTCCGAGTCGATATTGGGACCACGAAGGGTACGCACGCCCAGAACGGTGGAGCTATGTCTGCCGTCGATCATGACATGATCAATCTGGTTTCTTGTTCTTTGATCAGGAGACAGCCATGTGGCTTGGTGTATTCGTTTATGCTGGAACCTGGTACTACTGATGACCATATTGCGAGCAGCGGCGAAATCAATCAACCTAGTGCCGTTGGGGGATGTTATATCATGGAGACTAAATTTTCCAACTGTTGGACCAAAGACTCCTTCCTTGCCCACCTTCGCATTAAAGTCGCCGAGCACGATTTTGATATCATGTTGGGGGCTGCGATCATAAGTCTTTTCAAGTTTATCGTAGAAGGAGTCCTTCTCTGCGTCGTCCGTCTCCTCAGTCGGCGCATAGGCGCAGATAAATGTTATGTTGAAAAATTTCGCTTTGATGCGGATCGCAGCGAGACGCTCGTCCACGGGGGTGAACGCTAGTACTTGGCGGCGAAGTCTCTTTCCCACCACGAATCCTACACCACGCGCTTTGCCGCGTGTCTGGCCACTGTAGTATACGTCACAAGGTCCGATGGTCGTCTTTCCTTGTCCCGTCCATCGCATTTCCTGCAGGGCGGTGATGTCAGCCTTTGCGTTAACGAGGACATCAACCAGTCGGGCAGCGGTACCGTCCCTTGAAAGGGTCCGGACATTCCCGGTACATGCCCTAATATCCAAATCATTATGCCTTATTCGTTTTGCCGGGTCGTCAACATTAAAGGGGGTTCTCATCCGAGGCTTTAATACATTTTTCATTGGACTAAATTTTTTACGTGGCGGGTCCCAAACCCAGCGCACAACCCGTTTCGGGGTTTTTGGAAAATATTTACACATATATATAGCGAGCCGCTTGCTTCAAGACAGACGCCCGCTTGCAGCCGCACCTCATGGTGAACAGACGCTGCGCAAAAACCTCGGTGAGCCCTTAAACCAAGTATGTCAGAGTGGCCCCACCGGGGCTCCCTCTCTTTCTGCCGCGAGCCTAGGTAGCTCCCTAAGATCATCTTATTAAATAAGAAGTTTTTTCTCTTTCATCTTTTTTTCATATTTTTAAGGAAGTCTTCAAAAGATTTTCTTATAAATAACACATATAAAAAGAAATCGAAAAGAAATAAGAAGAAATTGCACCTAATAATATCAATAAGAATTTCCTCATTAAACAAAATAGATTTGTGTATAGTTTTTTTTTTCATTTCCGTAGTTTCGAATACCCCTGAGCCCAAAAACCGCTCATAAAGACAATCTTATTAATTTTATTGGGCATTTTTGGCTCTGTGAACGCTCATTTTATTTTAACTGGTTGTTATTTAACTGAAATTTAATGTTCATTTAAATTGTATTTACAGTAGAAGCTTATAAAATGTATACGCTCAAAACAAAACCTAAATATCATTCCACAGTGGCCTGATTTGTATGGAGAGTGGGATAAAATTCAATTTCTCAGAAACGTTTAAACCTACCAATACCAAATTTTACACATCGGTTTCCTACTATTAGACTTATCTTTCAGAAAAATTAAGAGCATATCGGCTGTAATTCACGCCCACCGATGTAGGATAGACTTTTTTAATTTTTGTAATTGATGTATGTGAATAAAAAGGAGAGCTTAATTAAATATTCAGGTGAAAAAATTCAAATGTGTGATGTAGATTTAGAGTGAAATTATAAAGGCTTCTGCTTTTATAGAGTATATAACCCGAATACAACAATATTAATTTATGAATATTTCTTGTTAAATTGGGTTTATTTATTAGAGAAAGTTCTGCCTTTTATGAGAGCTGTAATAAGTTTGTAATATCTTTAGTTTGCGCAGAAGTATTAGCCATGGTAACTGCCGCATGTTTGAAATGTATGGGTCCGATTGCAGAAGAGATCGGTTTATCAAATCTTCGTTTGTCAGTTTTCGAGTCATTTTTCTGGTGTGGCATAGCCGAGAGTTTCCCTATTCCAAGCATAGAGTGTTTTTTTCATATCAGAGCCGTCCCAACAAACATTTAGGCTTGACTTACGATAGTTCTCAAGTTGAGATCTAAGTGTCTTCTCAAACCTCAAGCGTTGTTTCTCAACACAAAAACCACTTGGGAATGACAGCATTCTCAACAAAAAAAGCATTTTTTTAACTATGTTCATGCTATTCTCGAGTTGAGAAAGGGATAGTTCTCAACTTGTATTCAAATGGAATTCTCTAATCGGACTCAAAGAAATGAATTCGACTCTGAAAATAAATACCGAAAAAAATAAACCATGATTTTTACAATTTAAAACGCAACGAGATAGTAGTTGATCAGCAAAATGCTCTAAGGAATTATTGTACTAAAAAAATCGAAAAGACTAAAAAAAAATTGAGAAAAAAGTTCATATGATGAAAATTCGCCGTATTTTGACACATAATTTAGGGGGTTTCTATTAGCCATATTTAAGAACAAAATTTGTTAAAATTGCAAAAAAAACGGAAGGGTAGGAAATTGTACCGTTCTAAAGTAAGTTTTAACGGGTGGATGTTATATACGCATCTTGGGCAGGATATTTTGAGAAAAAGGGAAAAAAGGGAAAAATGTATAGCTAAGCCTTTTAAGAGAACATTTGAAGGAACTCAAATCAGCTCTTATATCCTGACCAAGAGTGATCTTTAGTTGTTAAAAGTTTAAATGTAAATACGAACTCTTGAAAATTACGTTTATGAAAAAACCGCAACTTTATCACCTTGTATTTTACTCAAAACTTAATTGTTTTCACTAATTTCTTTTGATAAATCATGAAACATACCTTCTTTTTGCTATTCTATTCTTCGCACTTACTTAAATAAACTTTTTCTAGAATTTTTTTTTTACAATAGTTGACTTTGAATGAGCAGAAGTAACGTTTTACGTGCCAATTGAGCATAAAAGGTGGTTTTCCATTAAATTCAATATATTCGATATGGAAACGCATGACTGAAAGTTCTTTTTGAAGAATCAGCATTTTTGATTTTTGTGTTTGGGGCTGGGCCACCGATCATTGATTGGTAATTGTTTCTTTATTTGCATTCATTCATGAAGCAGACAAAATGAAAAACTTTTAAACTGAATGTAACTCCTACCTTCGATTTGCTGTGGCCTTGACTTTGCATTCACAAATGAGTAAATGTCTACTTGACAAGTATGTGCGTGTATGGCAAAAGTAATGACTTAAAAAGATTTAGTGCAAAGATATTCGACCATCTGTAAACTGCCATTCGTCGGAGCATAGACTGATTGTAGCAGCAATAAAAGCCAAGTAAAAGATCAACTGTAAAAGTGTCCATCAAAATATATAAAATCATCATCATCATTTATTGGCGCTTAACCGCCTAAGCGATTTTGGCCGTTGCCTATAAAACACGCCAGTCATTCCTTTTTAGCAATAACTGACGCCAATTGGAAACCCCAAGGTAGTTCAACTCCGAATTCAGGTGACGATAGGAAAACCTTCTGTGCTGGAGCTTCTTTGTCCATTCGCATAACATGACCCAGCCAGCGGAGCCTTTGGGCTTTAATTCGCTGGACTATGGTCAAGTCTGCGTAAAGCTCGTACAGCTCATCGCTAAATTTCCTTCGATACTCGCCGTTGGCATCACGGGAAGGACCATAAATCTTCCGGAGAACTTTTCTCTCAAATACTCCAAGGGCCGTCTCATCTTCTGTTGACATTGCCCATGAATCTGAGCCATACATCAGGACAGGTATGATGAGAGACTTATAGAGCGTGATTTTTGTTCTTCGAGAGAGGACTTTACTTCTCAATTGCCTACTCAGTCCAAAGTAGCACTTGTTGGCAAGAGTGATTCTCCGTTGGATTTCTAGACTGATATTATTTTCGGTGTTAATACTAGTTCCCAAATAGACGAAGTCCCTCACAGTTTCAAATTTGTAACTATCAACAGTGACATGGCTGCCAAGGCGCAGGTGCGCCGATTCTTTCTTTGATGACAGCAAATACTTCGTCTTGTCCTCGTTTACCGGCAGTGCTTACGGCGCGGTGGTTAAGGCCAATGATATCAATACTAGAGTTCGCCCAGTGGTTGAAATTCAACCACAAAACCTTATTTTATTTTCCTACCTTTTTGATATTTCTTAAATTTTCCTTTCTTTTCCATATTTTTATATTTTTGGTTTCTATACATTCATATTCATTTTGCCTTTTTCTCACTCTTTACACCATTCAATAATATAGTTTCAATGTTGATAATTATTTATTCTTCTTAGTTCGTCTTCATACGTATTTCTATCCTTTCCTTTCCTTTGCTATCATTTGCTTTATTTCCACTCCTTTCCTCTCCTTTCATCTCAATTTATATCTTTTGCTTTTCTGTCCTTTTCTATTCTTCCCTCTCCGTTCTTTTCCTTTTCTTTCCTTTTCTCTTCTTCCATTTCATTTTATTAACCTTCTTTCTTTCTTTTCCGTTTTTTTCCTTTCTTTTATTTTCTTACCTGACCTTTCTTTCCATATCCATTACATTCCTTTTTCCATTTATTTTCTTTTTCTTTCCTTTCCTTCCGTTTCCTTTGCTTCAGTTTCGTTTGGTTTCCCTTAGTTTCCTTTCATTTTATTCATTTTTTTTTTCATTTCATTTCATTTCTTTTATTTTTTTCTTACCTTTATTTTCTTTCACTTTTTTTCCTTAGATTTCTTTTCCTGTCATTTCGTTTCGTTACCTTTGCTTTCCTACCGTTTTCTTATTTTCTTTTTTTCCCTTCCGTAACTCCTTTAGTTTTTTTCTTTAAAATTCATTTCCTTTACTTATTTTTTCACCTTTTCATTACCTTTCTTTCCTTTATTTTTCTTTCTTTTTATTTTCATTTATTTTCCATACCGTCTTCCTCGCTGCCTTTTCTATCCTTTATTTTTCTCTGCTTTCCTTTCTTTGTCTTTCTCTATTTGCTTCTCTTTTCCACTCCTTTACCTACATTACATTTCCTTTCTTCCCTTCCTTTTTTCTTTTCCATTCCTTTCCTTTCCCTACCTTTATTTGATTTTTCTCTCATATTTTCCGTGCCTTACCTTAACTAACCCTTATTTTCCTTTTATCCATCCCTTTCCTTTCCCGTTCTTTCCTTTATTTTATACTTTTATTTATTTCATTTTGTTTTATTTTTATTTATTTTATATTATTTCCTCTCCTTTTACTTCCAACAAATTTCTTTTTTTTCTTTCAATCACTTTTCTAATTCTTATTTTACTTTTTTCAATTTTATCAATTTTACATTTTATTTCATTTCACTAAGTCTAGCCACGAAGGGCCTTGTGCATGATGTAGCTTATTTGTGCTTTTTTTTCATATCATGCCTGAGCAAGCATTTGCTTCTCCAAATACCCACGCACAGATTTTGTTTTTGTAAACACTGTTTGTACCTACGCTCAATAAAGTGGACGTATTATTTTATTTTTTTTTATTTTATTTTATTTTATTATTTTATTTTATATTATTTTATTTTATTTTATGATGAGTCGCCTAAGGGTTAAGTCGTGCTTGAATGCAACCATTCAAGCACTCGCTGCATTTTGACACTTGTCATTGCAATGCTTTTGCACATCACTAATCGCTGACATATTTTTCACACCGCACGCGCCTTTTTTGTACTTGCCAAATTAATTGAAGTTAATTAAAGTTTATTGTGAAATAGTAGCATAAATCTACTTGTGTTATCATTTGGAAGCAACGGGTAGTCCGCTACATCATTTTTATACAGTCCACGAGCAAACCGCACCAATATTAGTTGGTAACTCCCGCTAGCACCTGCAACTCATCCTCTTGCGCGAATTACAAGTGCTCTTCTGAGTCCAATCGGAAACCCACCTCTAAACCTACATCCTTCTGAGGAACCCCGCATTAACCGCAACATTTTCTTGTTCTTACGAGTCGGATAGCTCGCAACCGCATTACACTACATTTTCATTGCATGACTGCAATAACCTGCAAATTGTCTACACCGCATACATACATATATATCGGCTGCACCGCAAGTACAAAATTGCAAAGATAACCTGCAAATTAGCAAAACTGCATGATCACCGCATTCGTACGTATAAAATATATTTGCCTATATATATTTACTACGTTTATTAATTGCAACTAATAAAAATATAAACTTCTGCGCTTTATTATTTATAATAAAATATAAACTGCTACGCTTTATTAATTAAAATACCTAAAGGCCTGTAAATTTAATTCTACGGTTACAGTTGTTCATACATACACACGTACAACCCTGAGATTTTTCATTGCCCTTGTCTGTCCTTGAAAAATATATCTGCAAAATGTCTGCCCATGTCAAATCCCGCGACTCTGCCCTAAATGCAATTAAAAGGTACATGGGGAAGAGCAAAGAAGACACATTTTTATTGGACATTGATAATGTCGAAAGCTATTTGACACTGCTTAACGAGCAATGGGTGCGCTTCAACTTAGCACAAGAAGAGGTGGAAAAATCTTGTGGTACCGAAAACGCAACGGTAGAAGAACAACAACGCATACAGGCAGAAACTTTTTACTCCACAGCCTTGGCAAACTTCAAACGAGTGCAGAAATTGAAAGTTATTCCACAAAATCAACAAATGCATTCACTTTCAAGTGCTTCTGCTCATGTCTCAGCATCAATTCGATTGCCAAAAATGGATCTCCCAACTTTCGCGGGGGATTCCACGGAGTGGGTCGCTTTTTATGATGCCTTTACATCCCTGGTCGACGCAAACAATTCTTTGTCTGGTGCTCAAAAGCTGCATTACCTAGGTACCTGTCTAAAGGGGGATGCGCTTAGTACAGTCAGTGGGTTTAAGATAAGCGATGCAAATTACAATGAAGCTTGGGAACTTCTCCGGTCGCGATACAATGTTATGCGAGTTATGGTCGACGCACATTTCAGGGCGATATCCCAAATTCCCAAAGCCACAAATGACTCCGCTGACTCCATCAAGAGCGTTCTTAACGCATTCCAGCAACACATACGAGGCCTTAAGGCATTAGGCCGTACTGTAGACTTTTGGGATGATTGGCTAGTTTATGAGATTGTAAGCAAGCTCGCGTTTGAGACGCGTAAGCAATGGGAATTGTCGCTCGTCAGTGATGAGCCTCCTACCTTCGAACAACTTTCAACATTTTTAGAAGTGAGGTGTCGTTCCTTGTCCATGGTCGCCACCCCAGCAATCCAGTCGTCGGTAGTCAAGCCGAAATTCGCCGGCAAGGCAGCCAAGTCTTTTCACACGCTCTCGGAGCCACATCACGCACGCTGTCCGTATTGCAACGGTTCGCATAAGATTTACGCTTGCGACACTTTTCGGAATTTGGACCCAGCAGCCAAATCCAAATTTATCAAAGATTCGAAAGCTTGTATGAATTGTCTAAGCACGGGGCACTACAAAGACCGTTGTAATAGCTCGTCCACATGCCGCGTCTGTCATCAGCGTCACCATACTCTGCTTCACAATGCTTTTAGTTCACCTGAGGGTAACCGCACCGCCGCTAATACCGCCTTTGTCAACACCGCTGAATCATCCAACGTCGAACTAGCGAAGAACACTGCCACTACTTGTGTATCATCCTGCGTAAGTTCTCATCCGCTACCTACTCCGCCGAAAACAGTGCTATTAGCTACCGCTCTTATTAGGGTTCGAGATTGCGCCGCTCGTTGGCAAACCGCTCGACTTTTATTTGATACCGGATCACACGCATCCTTCGTAACCGAGGCATGTGTACAACGCTTAGGGTTGCCACGCATATCGACAAACGTAAATGTAACTGGCATCGGCTCAGCACAAGGGGGTCGCTGCAAGGGCGAAACCTCTTTATCACTTTCTTCTCGTTGTTCCTCCGAATGCTATCCGATTAGCGCTTTAATCTTACCCAAGATTACAAGTGACTTACCAACTCATCCAATCCCCATCAGTAACTGGTCCCACATTCAGGATCTCTTCTTAGCCGACCCCAACTATATGAAGCCTGGGCGAATAGATATGCTAATTGGTATGGACTGCATGGATGAGCTAATCTGCGGGGAGCTACGCAAGGGTCCACCCGGCACACCAATGTTACAAAAAACGGTGTTTGGATGGACATTGTTTGGTAGTTTAGACCGGGCAACTACACGTTCGCTAAATCTACAGTCGCTGCACTGTGACGTGCAACTTGAAAGAGCGCTCACTAGGTTGTGGGAGCTTGAAGAATCCCCACGCAAATCTCATTTAACTCACGAAGAACGCATCTGCGAAGATCATTTTGCAACTACTCATCATCGTACGCCTGAGGGGCGTTTTGTAGTCGAACTACCGCTTAAACCCAATCTTATACTGGGCGAATCACGAGCATTCGCCGTCCGCAATCTTTTACAAATTGAACGTAGGTTTTCCAAAGATGACACGTTACGGGAGCGTTACAACGAGTTACTTGAGATGAACCACATGGAGATTGCGTCCGAACCAAGAAAGGATGCATATTACATGCCGCATCACCCCGTTCTAAAGGAATCGAGTCTTACGACAAAATTGAGGGTCGTGTTCAACGCATCTGCCAAAACTTCATCTGGAAATTCGTTGAATGATGCTCTGTTTGTCGGCCCACAGCTTCAACAAGATTTGGTGTCGATACTGATGCGTTTTAGAACACACCGTTATTCAATCACTGCAGACATCGCGAAGATGTACCGCCAGGTGTGTGTCGATAGCAAGCACGTAGATCTCCAGCGTATTGTGTGGCGCTCTGATTCGAACTCGCCGATAAGGGATTATCGTATGTTACGCGTAACATATGGAGTCGCGGCTGCATCCCACTTAGCCGTTAGTTCGCTGCAGCAAACAGCCAAGGATTCGTGTAACCCTTGCAAACCAGCCATTTCCGCTATCATACAGGATTTCTACATGGACGACCTGCTGACAGGTGCGTCCTGCTGTGATGGTTTAAAGGTCATACATCATAATGTTTCTTCAATTCTTCAAGAGGGTGGGTTCGAGTTGCGAAAATGGGCAACAAACTGCGCAGAGCGAGATAGTATCTCAAATACATCTAAGTCCATCTCGCATTACATCGTCGACGACAAAAACGTCAATGCATTGGGGATCGTTTGGAATACTGACGAAGACTATATCACGTTTACAGTCAATCTCAGAAAACCTCCCGCGATTTTAACAAAGAGAGCATTCCTTGCTGACGCTAGCACACTATTCGACCCTCTCGGGTTACTCTCTCCGGTGACAGTCAAATCGAAGATGTGTTTCCAAGACATATGGCGCACTGAAGTTGGTTGGGACGATCTGGTACCGGACGAAATCGCAAAATCATGGAATGAACATCGCTCACAATTGGGATCGCTAGTCAATGTGAGAGTGGACCGCTGGCTCGGTGTTGGAGTCAATGCATCTTTCACCGAATTACATGTATTTTCTGACGCATCGGAGCGGGCATATGCCGCTGCAATGTATGCGCGTACCGTATACAACGATGGGCGGGTCACTGTAGCTCTAATCTCGTCAAGAACTAAAGTGGCGCCTATCAAGACGACCACACTACCGCGCCTAGAATTGTGCGGTGCTCATCTCGCATCGAAGTTAGTACAAAGTGTCTTAAGCAGTTGGAATAACGTAAAATATCCGCTTTTTGGTTGGACCGACTCAACAATAACACTGGCATGGCTACAATCTCACCCAAGTCGCTGGGAAACGTTTGTAGCGAACCGCGTCGCGGAGATACAGGAGACTCTCCCACCTGATTGTTGGAATCATGTGCGGTCGGAACAAAATTCCGCGGATTGTGCTTCCAGAGGAATCTCACCCGTCGATCTCTTGAGTCACGAACTTTGGTGGTCCGGTCCAGACTTTTTGAAAGTAACAGAACCTTTCCAAAGTCGAACTACTTCGAAAATTCATACAACCGACATAGGCTTACGAAAGAGGGTGCACGTTCACGTTTTAAACTCCGACACTCAATGGGAGATATTAACAAAATATTCATCTTTTTCTAAACTCCGTAGAGTCATCGCTTACGTCCTGAGGTTCATCAGACCCCTGACTTGCCACGAAGTCTCAGAAGCAGAACATCGCTTGATCAACTATACACAACAGTTTTATTTTGCTAACGAAATCGTGCTGTGCGGCAAAAATAAACCGATTCCTTTACGAAGTAGTTTGTTGCGTTTACAGCCATTTGTCGATCAACGTGGTACTCTTCGAGTAGGAGGTCGGCTCAAATCGGCAAGCGTTGCTTACGATACAAAACACCCTTGTATAATCCCTAAAGACTCTCCGTTAGCAAAATTAATTATCTATGATATACATCATTTCACGTTGCATGCTGGGCCTCGTATAATGCAGACAATTTTGCAACGACGCTACTGGATTATCGGCGCCCGAAGCCTGATACGCAATATCTACCACAAGTGCGTCAAATGCACTCGTCTAAATCGAAATCTCGCTACGCAATCGATGGGCGATCTTCCATCGGTACGCACGATTTACGTTCGCTGTTTTACACATACCGCGGTAGACTTCGCTGGCCCCTATTTGCTCAAATTTACGCATGGGAGGGGGGCAAAGTCCACCAAAGGTTATATCTCTTCTTTTATTTGCATGGCGACTGGGGCAATGCACCTCGAGCTCGCCGGAGATCTCTCAAGCTCATCGTTTCTCAACGCGCTAAAAAGATTTGTCAACCGCAGAGGCCTTTGCAAAGTCATGTTTTCAGACAACGGCACAAATTTTGTAGGGGCCGAAAAGGAATTGCGCAAACAATACGAGAGTTGCTTGAAAGACGAGAAGTTACAACAGTTTTTTGCAAATTCGGCCATTGAATGGCGCTTCAATCCGCCCAGCGCTCCTCATATGGGTGGCTACTGGGAGACGGGGATCAAACGAATAAAATATCATTTAAAACGCGTTTTGGATGACAAACTATTATCTTACGAAGAATTTAGTACGTTTTTAACCGAAGTCGAGGCATGCGTAAATTCTCGCCCGCTATATGAAAACTCTACGCATCCTAGCGACTTGGAAGTCCTGACGCCGGGACACTTCATTTTGGGCGAACCACTAAAATCACTTCCAGAGCCTGAGGGTCAAGGGTTTTCTGGAAGTCTACATCAAAGATGGCAGTTAATCGCTGCAATGAGGCAACACTTCTGGCACCGCTGGCACGACGAGTACCTTGTCAGCTTGCAACGACGCACGAAGTGGGTTCGATCTTCGCCGAACATACAACAAGGAGACATTGTAACTGTGTGCAACGAGTCTACCCCTCCAAGTAAGTGGATACTTGGTCGAGTTACACAGTGTCATCCGGGAGCTGACGGTCAAGTAAGAGTCGTTACTCTAAAGACGGCGAATGGCGAAATGGTGCGGCCGATAGCTAAGCTGTGCTTACTACCTGCCAAAGGGGATCTATTTTGCGACAATTCTGTCCCAACATATTAAATGAGTATATTCAGCCTACAAAATTATCTTTGTATACAGTACAATTTAACACTTTAACGTTTTTTAAGAGTTCACATATCTGCATAATATGTATGTAAATTTTCGATATATTTAACTCATAATAATTTTACTTTTTCAAGGAAGAAGAAAGGAATTAGCATACATAAGATGACACAGCCATGTGAAGCTGAGATAATGAATTTTAACTTTAAGAATTTGAAAAATTCCATTTTTGCATTTATGCCTTTAGAAAAAGAAGTACAAACATGCATACATAAATACTCATGTGTACATTTTCAATGCATATTAAATTTGTATTCATATGTAATTTAAATAATGAATTATTGTAAATTTTCCTATACTCAAGATTGTTAAATTGAATTTTTGCTAGCCTTAAGCAATCTTAATACTCTTTGTAAATAGCTAAGGTTAAGTTTGGACCTATCATATTTCTTAGATAGTTCAAGGGCGGCGGTATGATGAGTCGCCTAAGGGTTAAGTCGTGCTTGAATGCAACCATTCAAGCACTCGCTGCATTTTGACACTTGTCATTGCAATGCTTTTGCACATCACTAATCGCTGACATATTTTTCACACCGCACGCGCCTTTTTTGTACTTGCCAAATTAATTGAAGTTAATTAAAGTTTATTGTGAAATAGTAGCATAAATCTACTTGTGTTATCATTTGGAAGCAACGGGTAGTCCGCTACATCATTTTTATACAGTCCACGAGCAAACCGCACCAATATTAGTTGGTAACTCCCGCTAGCACCTGCAACTCATCCTCT